>JAABKK020000003.1:903329-919604 GCA_011634745.2 Catotricha subobsoleta
TAAAATGACCTTTATGTGATTTAATTTTAACGGTTATCAGATATTCATTTGAAAAATTATTAATGCTGTAAATATATGAAAGCCAAAAATATTACAATAAGAATATTATAAACAACATGTTGACATGAGCTCACACTCCAAAACCATCAAAATATTTAACTTTACCATGTTATCATATTCTCGTCTTATACATAAAATTTATCTCATTTTCAGATTTTCATAAGTCCTAATGTTAATATTACCTACTTAATAGTAATAATAATATAAATTTTATTATTAAACGAAAATTGTTATCTTCCATCGGAAGCGTAACGCGTCAATCAACCCTTCCATATACATAAACTTAGCGTAACCATTCGTTATAGATTTTATATAAATATAATATTATAATAAACTTCAACATAAGATATCAAAAACCCCCTTAAAAAGTTATTATCTTTACTCCGAAGTTCTATAACAGTCTTTATGCCAAACTTTAAAAGCCAAAAGTGTTGAACCGTAGCAACATTCAAGACGGAAGAATTTAATGATTTAGTATGATTTTTGAATATGAAGTATGAACACTAACACCGCCATTCACCACCACCACCCTATCCTAATTAAAGTCTGCCTAAACTTCTTTAAATCTTTCTTTATAGAATTATTACATGGCTTACGTGTTCGCTATTCAAGTATATGTTATATGTACCTATCCAAAATAGTAGAAAATCTTATTTTAAGAAGTTTAAAAGCGGAAAAACATTTTCCAGTTACACATAAAGTTATCTAAAATTAGTTTTCGAACTTCCTATACTTTCTTGAGCACAGATCTTATATGCATAAAACGAATTAGATTATTTCAATTCAATGTTATGATATCGCTTGCAAATTTTTTTTTTTTTTTTTATTAAATATGTTAAATTGACGTTTTCGTTTTTTTTTTTTTTTGTTTACGTTCTGCCCCAAAAATAAAATCTAAACTGTTGTATGAGTACAAGAAATAATAGCAGTCATATTCTAAGCATAAATGTTCTAATTTTACCTGAATTTGATAAAAAAAAAAAAAAATAAATAAATAAAAACTATATTCGTGCTTGGTTCAATTAATATATTTTTTTTTCGTTCCATTCAAAATTATATTATATATTTTCGTCATTTATTATTCTTGTGATTGTTGCCTAATCGACATTAATGAAATGTTGTTCATTGACATGGATTGTGGTAGCGGTTGTGGTGATGAAGGAAATTAGAATATAGGCGTGCTTATATTATTAACACAATACAAACGACACTCTAAACTATTGTGCCACGTACAGAGTGTACACGTCACCACGTACATCATAATATACCCAGACCCACTACTTCGTGCATCATCATTTTGTACCCCTTATGCGGCTAACATTTTATTTAATTTATATTGTACGATTACGATATAGCCCAATATGTATTATATGCTATATATAGTATAGTCACAAAGTTCTATACTTAATATAAATTATATATATTTTTCTACATAAATATTATAGATATGTAATGCTAACAGCGCGACCTCTTATCTAAGATCTTTGACACTAATGCGTACAAATTTGTGGTCTATGTCATTATTAATAGCACTGACATTTCTATAATACATATAATATTTATAAATTATAAAATGTATATATGTTTGCCGGTAGGTATATTTGACATTATGAGTGTTATGTCTACCAACTATTTTATTTAATGATACAATCGAAAATTTGTAATAATCTTTAATTTTAACTTAATATTACATAATGTAATTTTATTATGGAAAAGTGGTGAGGTGAGCATAGGATGAAGGGGGATTTTTTTTTGTTTCCCTGATGTGTATGAACTAATTAAAGCTATCGAAATTACGAGAATATTCACATTAAAAAAAAATAGGTAATAACGTAAAAACTGCTACACTGTCCCATGCAAGTGTTCTTTTAAATCAAGCTACAAATCGTGAAACGTAAAGAAAATAAATATCTTGCTCCCTCCACAATTTTCTCCTACCTTAATCGGAATAATAATAACTGGTTTATTAACCAGCGTCATAGTTATATCCATAAATATACATAACGGACAGCCGTAATGATTGCATATCGAACTGAAAAGAGCAGTCTGACTCCAACAAACGCGTTCATCTTATGAAATGAACCTCATAGATTTTCTCTTTACTAGCTAGCATACTAGAATAGACACCATTCAGAAACCACATTTTTTCTAAGAAAAAAAAAACATACAAATATTGAAATTTGCCCATAATTATAAGAAATTTGCAACTTGTCTCTTAATCCCGAAAATTATGTTATTGCTAATTATTAAGTAATTCAATATATTATACCTATCGCATCTATTTGTCACTATTTATATCTTTTATAAATAAGATGTATTTGAATAATTTATTTGAAAATTTACATGTGCTATTAAGATAAGAATTTTGATTTGAAAAAAAAAAAAAAGAAAAAGAAAAAAAATGCTGATTAATTAAATTTTATTTGAAAATATTCCTTATATCCATTTACAAATTTATTTATATATATTTATATATATATATATATATATTTTCGTAAGTATTATACTTAATCTAATTCCAACATAAAGAAAGAAAAAACATAAATCAAGATTATCCTCCTAAAAATGGGCTCATCCCTAACATTATATACTAATTTATAGCGCAAACACATTCATTTTCCTCTTTTTACTTTTTTTTTTCACCTATTTTATCATTAGATCGTATTATTCAGCCCTCGTGTAACGTGTCTACATACAAATAAATTAATAAATATCTGTCAACCTTAATTTGATACATTTGGAGAAAGTGCTATTGTATAATATTACATTATGTAAGTTACTTTTTAAACTACCCTTGAAAGTTTACCACCGATGTAATGCTAAAGTAGAATTGTTAGATAAATACTTGCGAATATATCTGTTTAAACGTTAAAAATAAGAAGAAAAAAAAACGTAGAAGAAAAAGTTAAATACACAAATATAACATCGTGTGTACATAAATAGAAATATAAAAAAGATATTTTCTTATCAGAAATAAATTGTTTTTTTGTGGGTTGACAGTATTTGAATAAAAATCGAGGAAAAAATAAGATTTAAAGAAATAAGCTAAATTCATTCGATACCGAATTCAGATTGGTATAACACATCATTATGTATTGGTATGTCCAAATGATAATGAATCAATTATTCACAGAGTAAGCTCGAAAACTGATCTCTTTATGACCAGTTAGTTATATTTATTTTAATATCGGAAAATCTGATATTCTGTGTAAGTCTTTTTTAAAATTAACTTCACAATAAAATCGTTATGGTGTAATTGATTTCATTCAACGCCGTTCTGCAACACTACGATATTATAGAGCGATTCATAAGAGTAATAAATGTAGCATTAGCCGCCATATAATATTGTTATTCATATTATTGTTATTTCGTTATATTCACTCAAAATTAATTATAATTACATCAATGTTCTTAAAGTGCGGAAATCATACACAAATAACTAATTAATCATTAATAACAATATTAAATATTGTTTATTTTAGATGTTGCACAAGAATAAAACCATTTTATTATTACTACAGTGTTTGAATTTTTGGCAAAACAGAGTATCAATAATTTATTTGCTATTATTGATTATATATGTATATATGTAGTATAAAGAATTTTTCATTTTGATTCATGATTTTCCAATTATATTTTATTAACAATAACAAATTTTCTTTCTCTATATACTCATAACATAATACAGAATTTGATATTTTCACGATAGATATATAGTGTTTGCCGTGTTGCGTTTGGTAGCTGTGCGTTTATATAATAATAATAATAATAAACATTTACACAACCACCAATAAATGTTCAACCAAGAACTAAAAATCACGGTTTATAATTACACAATTTTCATATATTTAATTTTCTAAAATTTATTTATGAAGTCCTTTTCTACTAATATTTATGCCCTCTCAGCTTCTTAACTCTATATATTTATATCTTATTATGGTATAAACCGTTCATATTAATAAAGTATAGTTTATTATACCATAATAAGGTATAATTATGGTATAAAGGTTCAAATATATACCTTCTAAGGGAGTGTATGGTATGACTGTTTTACAATTCGTACCATTACACGGTATGAAACTAATAGTTATTTATCTTTTTTCCAACGTAATCTTTTATTGCATTTATGTCCAAAAGAACGTAATTAAAGAAACAAAAAATATTTCGCACTTTACAACTAATTTTAAAGTTAAATTGCATATACATACTATATAAATAAAAATATCCTCCTTTTCAATTTGTAACTGCAATAAACACTTGAGAATAAAAAAATATATTTTCGCTGCGTAAATTTGACACGAAACATATAATAAGTAATCTTATGAAGCACATAATATAAATAAATTAATATAATATACGTAACTTAGATTACTTTTATATTATCGTCATCCAGTAAGAATGTAAAGCGATACTTTGTGTTCTATAGAAAGTATATTTTATAAGAAAAATTCTTGCATTTTTATTATAATGGATATGAGATTGTTTGTATAATGGTTTAAGGTATAATAGTGAGGCATGGTGTACTGAGTACATTTGAATAATGCAGAATGAGGTATAATCTACTGGCAATTTAGACGGTTGAAAATGGTTTATTTCGCAAATAATATCTTGCTTTCAAGGCGCACAAATACAAATAAACTTATTTTATATACATATATAAATATATATATAATAATGGTAAAACGTTGCAAACGTACAAATTCACAATTCACCAATATCAAGCTACGAATAATAAGTATGTACCATTCAACACTTTAAACATTGTATTATATAGAAATAAAATATATATCAATTAAAATTTTTATTTATCTTCCTTTTTACTCTTTTTATTGTAATTAATGCAGAAAGTAATTAAAACCATTTTTTATCTTAGTTAAATTTAATGATGTAATAAACACCTGAAAACATTCATTAAATTGTTCCATTGCACTTGGAAAGAGGAAATTAATTTAATTTTTGAATTTAAAGTGCATGTTCACAACAAAATTATGTTATGTATTGTTTGGTCTCTTGTGCCATTATTTTCGTTAAATGTATATCGTATATAAAATGGTTTATTTTGTTACACCAGACATACACAACACTTTTGACTTTCATTTAACAAATTCTACTGAAGTCAAAACAGAGTTTTGTCAATTTTCAAAATGAATCATTACGCCAACAATTTAATTGTCACCAGAACAATATCATATATTAAATATTGCACAGTTTCGATTAGTTTCAATGATACAGATATCAGATATAAAGATATCAAGTTTTTTCATTCTTCAATTCATTCTGATTATATGTTTTGTCACTTAGGTGTTGCTTACCGAAAACCAACTAGATTTATAAAAAGCGATATGTGTAATAAAAAATAAATTAAACAGGTCTTATGACCTAAAGTATTTCTATGTTGTTTTAATATTAATTTTATTTTGTGTAATAAAATTAAAAAAAAAAAAACAAAAAACAAAAAAACTTAAACGAAAATGGAATTTTTATTCTCTAGTGTTTTTTATTTTCTGTGTTTTTTTTTTTTTTGTAAATATTGCAAACTAATTAATTACGTTGGCTCTTGGAAGTTATTTTTTAACGTATGTTCAGCTGTCTCATTTAATTAAGATAAAGCAATAAACACAGAGAAACGTAAATTAAGTAGGTATTATAAACCTTCATAATATGTGCATGGGTTTGGTACAGTTGGTTACAACGGTAGTATGGACTCTATATATGCTGAATGTTGATTGCTATGGTCAGGTAAAGAACGTTGCTTGTTTTGTAGTAATAATTATTTTTTTCTCTCTCTCTCGAAAAATATTTTTTATCCATCAACTTAAATATAAAATATGTATAATGTATATATTTTTGCATAAAGTCTCTTTATTTTTTTTTTGATTTTTATTCTTATTTTATTTTTTATTTTGTGAACCGACCGAATTATAATACAAGAATATATGATGTGTATCACATTATCATATCATATACTTATACTTCGTTTATTTATATGTAAAATATATAGTTTGTTATTCAATATAATGGTGTCTCGCTCTTTATAATGTGATATTACAAATAATTAATCTGCTTAATTGGCGTCATGTAGTGTTGTTACTTGTTTAATAATTAGAATAAGTAAATACCAAGGTTAATCATGTGGTTTAGTTATTTAAAATTAACCAATTGTATTTTTTTTTTTTTTTTTAATATAAAATTGTGCTTCAAGTAACTTAAGCTATTTCAATTTAATTGCTGAATGCTTTTAGAAAATAAATTTTTAAATAAATACAATTATATCTTTCAACAAGTAAACCAAACAAGATAGAAAATATTATATCGAGATCGAGTACATAAATTATGTTACTTAAATAAATATAATATGTTTGTATATTACATTAATATTAAAAACGAACAAGATTCTTAATTATATTGTGTCGCCTATTTTAATTATATATATTATTTTTATTTATTTATTTATTTTTTCTTAATTTTTTATAGAAAATTCAATTTGATATCGTGTCTATCTGCATATTTATAATATTAAAATTATCATAATTCTGTTTATATTTTGATAACAAGATCTGAAGAAAAGGAAGTAAATAAACTTACGAATATTTCTTCTTAGTTGAATTTGGTTTCGACAATATTTAACTTTATAATGATACCTTATGCGAGTTTTATTATTGCCTACAAAGGTAAAATGTTACTTTGCTACTATTGTATGCCTAATCATAATCATAAACACAACAAACACAAACTTCCTCTTTCGTATTAATTTTCGAAATCATAAATATTTGTTATGCCCTGGGTTTCAATGAAATGAGTCTTCATGTATTATGTATTTTATTTTGCGACGAGTTGAATTAAATTTGTGTCTGTGATAACATTAACTAGAAAAGTTTCGACACAAGCAGCCACTGATTTTGTCACAATTTCAAATATGTATTTTGTGATAATAACACTTGCCATATTGAGAATGAACACAATCATTTCTCTTTTTCTTTTAAATTCATTTTATTTAATAGCACGTGCTGTTACCGATATTAAATACCTCTGCTATTATATGCCTGAAAATAATAATAATAAAAAAGTGTTGTTGTTAAATTAAACGATTTAGCGATTTAATGAAAATTTTACTCATTTAGTTAAGTAATATCACATATATCGCACATAATTAGAATCTTGGACCAAATACAGTTAAAACTATAAAATTGAAGCTCACTTCGTTGACACAATTTTGGATCAATTACAGCAGATACTTCAAATAAACATAGTTTTCGTTTACAGTCTTTCACAGAACAATTATTTGCTGCATTTTTATTATATTCACCTAAATTGCACTTTTCAAAGCCAATATTACTTTTTTGATGTTTCAATTGTCTATAATTTGTTGAATAACTTCATTTAATTTTATTATTGAGCTCTTATTCAGGATATAACTCTCATATTAAGAGGTATAATGTATGGATCATGGCGAATATTAAAATATCACAAGATTTTAAAATTGATTTTCAACTCAAATATGATTTCATAGCTACACCTACAAGTAATCCGTCGTGTATATTAAAACTTCCTTTTTATTAAATTTTTATTCATTCGTGCTCTATCCAACAACTCTTTTCCAATTCAGTCAGAATTGTAGAACTACTGATCTCGTACAAAAAGAGAAGAGCAAAAAAAAAGAAGAAGAAAAATAGAATAATAAGTATATTAAAGTAAATAATCCAATATTATCTTTTGTTTTCTAAATAGGCTATTTTAAAACCCACAAAATTGATATTAAATACATGAAAAAGGTGGAAATAAAATGCAAATTAAATATCTTATTGTAATATGTTTTTTCACACCATTTTTATTTTTATTTACCCATGCAAAACAGTTACCAAACGAAATAGTATGGTAAGTATACGCATACCGTATCACACTAACTCCATCACCGTATACCGCACCCTCAAGCCATAATGTTGTAAATGTTTAGTATTCCGACGTTTTACGTTCCTTTTTAAGACGAATAAAAGGAGTCTGGCTTTATTTTTATTTTTATTCACGTCTTTATCTAAGAATTACGCACACACTCTGGGGGCTATCAAATGTTCCCTTATTTTTTTTAATGGAGGTGGAGGTAGATTGTTATGTTATTCTACTGTTTGGTTTGATGTTATGACGTCGTAACTATTTGTTGCATCCCGTATCCCATTCATTGCTTTATTATTATGGCAAATACGTATGTAGTGTCGGTACTTATTTTATACTTGAAAAGTCATATACAGGAGAATCTGACAGAGTTTGGTTTCTTTTACTTCTTCTCATATATATATATATATATATATATTTTTTGTTTGGCTCTTGTGTTTCGTCTTTTCATTTGGTCGGAAATTGTTATGCGGTGATATCAATATAAAATCGCCCTATTTGATATCATCATAATATGTATTTTTATGGTGCCCAAATCATTTCAAAGAATTTGTTAGCAATATATTATTATATAAAATATTACATACTTGTTTTTATTATAATACAAATCAGAAATCATGTGTGCACAATACAATATAATATTATTATAATGTATTTTAATTTTTTATTTTTTTTTGTTCATGGTGGTAACTTGTTTTTCATTGCATTACATTTAGTGTCAACTTGATGTGAACGGAAAGATAGCGTTAAAATATGCTGAAAATATTTTTTCATCGTTTTTGTTTCATATACAATTTTTATTCTTTTTTTTTGTTCTTCTGTTTGGATTCTTTTTTCTTTTTTTTTTGCTCCGTACTCTTAGCTGATTCATTTTGCCGCGAGAAATTGCATTAACATTTAACATAATGCACAGTTACACAATAATGCATGATCGAATTGATATTATGTAATATAGACACAACAAAATACATGAAATCATAATAATATTACACAAATCTATTGAGGTTTATTATATGGAAATGTATAAATTTTGGTACATGACTTATAGTCTTTATAGCAAACATAACTTTTAATACAATGCCATCAGTATATATATTCCACAATTTTATATGAAATAATAATGGATACTTAACTATATATGTGTGTTCAATTTTATGATAAATATAAAATAATGTAGATTGTAGGTATAGCAAGCGAAACTATAATAGAATTTGTGCTAATATTGTGTATACTTCGCTTCTTAATTTTTGTCCATAAATGTTTAATACTGTATTATAGACAGTGGATTGGATAAACATCGTGACTCATTGCTATTAATTACTCTTACGGATTTATCTGCATATAACCAAAAACGCTTTGTTTAACATTTATTATTATTATAATAGTATGCGCCTACGGTTGAAAAGTAATTAACTCTCCTCAGCAAAACTTAAATTTGTAGCTAAAGGTAGTGTTAGCAAAATGCATAATAAGAACAAGATGAAAAAAAAATACATAATAATTAAAGTAGATATAGGTAAAGGTATATAAGATGATTGATGTACGAAAAACTTTAGGAGCATTCTCATAAGGCAATTAGCATTTTTCTATGAAAAAAAAAAACAGAAAGAAAAAATATTAAAGAACTATCGTTATAAACAGTTAGTTACATTTGTATTGGAATCAAATAGAATCTTACAAGCTATTTCTGAGATTAAGCTATACAACCCCTTGTGAAGAAAAAAAAATCATAAACGTATCGCATATAATTATATTTTAATAGAGATTCAAAAGACTCGAGCCAGTACATCAGTGCCATGTAAAGTAAGAAATATCCGATATTCAACGTGGTGTACAGAAACAGATCTGATCAGATCTATGACTAATCTAAAAATGGATGAGATCGTAATCTAGATCATATCGTTTTAATGAGCAGTTTAAATAATTAATTTTCTATTTTCAATACTATGATTTTTTTAAATGATCTGATCTATGATCTCCAGGCGATCTACAAATCGTAATCTAAATTAGGTTAATGTAGGTAATCCGATCATTATTACTTAATGTGAGATAAGCTAGATCAACAAAAAATTAATCGGTTCCCAACACTGCCGATATCGTTCAGGTTTTTAAATTCAGGACTCAGTTTTAATTAAATTCACTTTTATAATAATAAAAATATTTATTTTCTTTCAAAAGAAGAAATCTTCAATACTCTCGAATTACATCATCCAACTTTTTTTTTTATTTAGAAGAAACTTATTCAATTTAAAAATAATATAAAATTATTTAAATCGACATAAGAATTCAATGTCTAAACTCGATTTTCATACTTTTATAGAAATAATTATTTTCGTTAACTTGTGGTTCGCTTCCATTTTTTTTCTGCTTTGTTTTAAAGAATTGTTTTCATTTCTTGAAAATAGATACTATAATTGATAAGCAACGAGCCATAAGACCTATAATTATTATTAAAAGTGAAAACTGTCCGACAATATGTCTACAAACGAGCTCTATGCAATTGTTCCACTCCTACAAATACAACATATTACAATTAATATATTTGAATTGATAAATTACATTTCACGGGAAACAATTATTAACCGTACAAAATTTATCTATCATATTATCGTCTAATATATTTTCATATCATCAACAATATAACAAATGCATACACATTATTGAAAATGCATTACACAAAAAATGCTCTCAAGCTAAAGAAATCACAAGGATTATCTTTGAAACATGTGAATCTACTTACGAAACGTTTTATTCCAATGAATTATAATATAAAATATACCGTTTGGTCAATTTCCAAGCTCTAGAAAATAAAAATAATAATAAATTATACAAAAAAGAAAAAAATTGAAATTTATAAAAAGACGAAGTCAAAATAAAATGTAAAAAAAGAACAACAAAAATCTGAATAAGTTTTCTACATAATTTCGTTTTTTTTTTTTTTTATTGTTTTTTGTTTTTAATATTTTAGCATTGAAATGGAATTCTGTAATCTGTTGTATAAGACAAATTAATACGATTTACGTTTTTAATATAAATAAATATATTATATAGTAGGTTCGCGCGTATGGCGTATATATTCTTGTGTGTACCTCTGTTATATACCCGGTACAAACAAAACAAAAACAAAAAAAATAAATAAATAAAATAAAAATAAAATTAAAAAAAAAAAAAAATAAGGCGCACACAGCAGAAAGTTTAAATACTTCACGTTGTATAAAAGGCCTTATCTTAATTAACTTTGAATTTTATATGAAAAGTATTTGCCGCGTTTTAAATTTGTCTTAAAGAAACTTTTATAATATAAAATAATATATATTATGGATAAGCTTTGCGCATTTATTTATACTAAAGAGAGAGATCGAAATGAATCAAGGAACATTAAATAAGATAATTTTAAGGACACTATTTATATATTGTAGTAATTCGGTTTTATACTTAAATAAAAGGTAGATACGGATAGAGTATGATATATATGTATATATTATATATATATACGTGTAACGCGTACATAACAACAATTTAGTTTTTCGGATTAGGAATGCACTAACATATCTTATGCAATAAATTTATAAAGTTTATTGCACTTGAAAATGATAATAACTTTACATTTTAAGCTTGATTGGTTACTTTAACATTATGAATTACAAGTAAAATGTTTTCGAACATAACCGCATAATATAAAATTTGTACTTAAGCCGTCTTCTCTTGAGCTTGTATTTATGTATGACGACGTCTCTTGCATCTCTTCTACCATTTTTGCTTTTATATATATATATATATATATATAAAATATATACATAGAAAATGTATAGAAATATATGGAAATATAAAATAGTCTTTATAATAATATTAAAACATGTATATTTCATTCGAAAACTAAATATGTGAAGTGCATAATATTTAATATTGTGAATAGTGGAAGATATATAAGAGTACAAAATCGCAGGTAAAATATTTTTCCTTTTGTAGTTTTATTCGCTTATTAACTAACTAATACGTTTAAACAATTTTTTTTTCGCTTTTTTTTTAAAGAGACTTAAATCCTGAACCGCAACAACCGCACATCACATAATAAATTAAAAATTCTATATTATTACAGCAAAGCACAAGTAAAAAAGTAATAATAATAAAGTAAAAAAGCAGAGAGAAAAAAAAAAGAAATAAGAAAAAAAAAGAAATACTTACAAATAACATATAGACAGTTCATTAACGAATTTAATACAAATTAACGAATCAGTTTTCATAAACTTTAATATTGGAATGTGTATTGATATTCTCACCATACCAAATATATGGCGAGTGGATAGCGCATTTACTTCTTATATAGTTACGATTTTTGATGTCTGTAGAAAAAAATGGATGCTACTGAGCTCACTGAGTGCAGATATATATATATATAAAATAATTTATGTTTATAATATTTGTAGACTTGTACAAATTGAATTTATAATTTCAAATTCGGTTTTATTCACATTTTTGTTTTTATTATTATTATTTTTTTATTCAATTTTTTTTTTTCGTTAGTTTTTATTTTTATTTTGTTTCCATTTGGTTCAAAACTCATTCATACGCTATCCATAAATATGAATGTTATTTTATTAAGTAGAAAAAAAAGAAACAAATACATTTTAAAATAAAATTAAAACAAAATAATATAAAATGCAAATTAAGCATAAATACACTCTTGGAATGTAGGTACATTTTATTTATATACAAAATGTCAATTATAATTAGGTAACTAACTCGTACATTCTACAAAACTCTTGAAAAACGTTAGTAGATTAAAAAAAAAGATTGTCGAATTTTTAAATTCACATGCTCATCAAAAACGCTGTGTTTTTTTCTTCGTTTTTTTTTTTTACGTTCTTCTCCGTTCGTGGTCATCAAAATAAATGTGCCTCATTTAGCTCGTCATTTTATTGTATTTTTATAAAATATAAAATAAGAAAATGGTTCACCGAATCAAAACAATAGACGTATTTAATACAATAAAGGTGTTGATGAATTAAGTAAAACTAAAATAAGAAAAAAAATAAAAAACAAATGAATATATATTTATTTATTTTATTTTTTTTTATTTGTTTCTTTGGTATGGGTAGTTGATTTAAATGCTTACACACAAGCGTCCAATCATATTAAATAAAAATAATGTAAGGCTGTTTTTTTTTTGTGTACATCTGAATAACATAGAACTATCTTTTAGACCTTAGTTTGATGTGCTACTTTATTAATACCAACTTATTAGCGACAGGAAACGTATGCTAGCATTTTTCTATTGTCGGTAACAAATTTTCATATTAAAAAAAAATAAAAAAATGGTTGATTATCAAACATGAACAATTACATTAGTAAGTCGTCTGTCGACTTTCATTCAAAAAGATGATTTCTGTTTTGTTAACGTTTAAATACTAAAATTTCAGTGCGAGAACATGGATTGGTATTTTTATTGTATTGAGTACAATGTACATCATTGTGTACGGATCATATGAGTATACTAAAACCGATCCGCTATTAAATTTTCTTTATTACTATGTTTTTGCAAAAACCTTTTTATGCACTACTTATATCACGATTTGTAATATATGGTATCAATAAACTAGTTCAGTGTTTTTGTAATTTAATGAACAAATATTCGGAACATTCAATGTATTAGATTGGAATAATCATCTCTCAGATAAGTATTAAAGTCTTGTACAACCTCTGGTGATCTTAGAAATTTACAAAATTATTTTTGATTTAAGTGACAATGATTATACATATATCATTATTACCAATTTAGCTGCAGATCATCCAAAAAGTGATCTGTTGGACGTTGGGCGCAGATCATTTTTTGGATGATATTATCTAAGATCAAATTACCAAAAAAAAATCGATCAAAATCACGATATGTAGATTATTTTTGGATCATATATCAGTTCATTAAAATGACAAACTTTTAATACAGAAAAAAAATTGTGGGCTCTTATTCTCTATAATATTTGCCTTTGAATTATAGTTAGCTTATATTAAATCAATATCTGATCTAATTTTAGATCAATCGTAGATCAGATTGTGATTAACATCTCGTACACTTTTTACTTGTCAGTATGGATCCGCATATAATATGGTAATGTAAATAAATACCGTAACCACTTGATTTCAAACACTGTAAGTTAACTGCCTAACGATGTAATCTTATTTTATTCATATTACTACTTCAGTAAAGAATACATTCTACATCATTTAATATAAATTATCCTCTCGATGAACGTATTATGTTGGTAACATTATGATTATATAATTTTGTTTTTGATGCGATTGAGTTTTATCATATATTTTTATTAATATTATTGATTTTATCATTGATTATCATCAATAAACATAAAACAATAATAATAATAAAAATATTGGATCGATTTGTCGGTGTGCATGAAATCTATTGCTTTGCCACAATATTATTATTATATTGCGAATGAATTGAATCAATTGCACCAATTCAATGATATAGCATTAACCATGCGAATGGTTTAATATTTTTGTTTTTTTTTTTTTTTTGTTAGACTGATAAAATTTTATGACTGCGATATTACCTTTTGTTTGATCTAATATTATGGAGAACACTGATGCGACAACGTTTAGTTTAATATAATATTTGCTATTTTTTTTCCGCACTTATTTTTATTTAGGAACTTTATTTTAATTAATTCGTTAATTTGTATTATTAGTATTTTTTTTTGCCTATTTTTATGTATTTCATGTTTGTTTCAGTATCAGTACTATTTTTCTCTTCTTCTTTGCGGTATATTTCTTTTTTCGTTGTAGAAGTTCGGAATGGTTAAATATTAAATATCAAATTGTAGTTAATTTTATATCAATTACAAGAAAAGAACTATATTTAATTAAATACTATAATACTTATTATTATTTTAATGCATTTACTGTACATATGATTGATGTGTGAATAACCAGATGTTATGAGAATTTTTGGTGTTATTAGGGCGTTAACCCACCAACACCTTTCTTAATTATAATAAATTGTTTGCCGAAAATCTATAATGATAATAATAAGTACGCTGACCAACCCCTACATTTATAAACATATCTACGAGTAATATATATGAAGGTAACTTTACCTCCACATTTAGATATATTTAAACGCATGTGAAGAGAGCTTATAATATAATAATACCTACATATCTACTCTATATTAAATAAGGTAATAAATCTAAATTGCCGTAAAAAGTCCAAAACTAAACTAAAATCGAAAAAAAATAAATAAACTAATAATAATATAAGTATACCAACATACACAGCTAGAATATTATGGAGAAGGAACAGGAACCTGACACGAAGTCTAATGGGATAATGATATGTTTTGTTTTTATTTAAAGGGCCGAAAATTGCAGATTTGTTGTTTTCTTTCTTGCTTACTCTATTTCTATATCTCTTCATATACTTTGTACGTTTGCCTTGTTTTGTTTTAAATAGTAATTGCGGTAATTAGAAAGCAGTTTTGTACCAGTGAGCTTAAGTTTTATGTATATTAAATAGAATGTTTATTGTATTCGAGTGAGGGCAGTAATTTTTGGGTTTCTTATTTCTGTATAAGCTTGCAATATAAATAGATAGAATGATTATTCAGGGTAGCCTATCAACATATAATAATTTTGTAAAAATGATTTTTTAGTGATAACGTAAATAATTTACAATGAAAATTAGTAGGTAATTTCTGTGTATCTGCTAATATAATCTTAATCAAATTATAATTGAATATTGTACGCTTTTTTTCTTCTTTTTTTTTTTTGTTGGACACTCTGTTTTTAAGTCATTTTATTACCTTAGATCGAATAGTATAAGATATAATTATACTAGTACTTTAGGTACCATTACTTCAGTATAAATGATTTTAGTTTGCTTTTTATACTTTGTACTTTACATTATGTACGTTGCAGTTTGTGACACTTTGTAGCACCAACTTGTACTTTGTAATTCGTACTTCGTACATCGATACTGTAGCAGGTACTCATTTTGGTTGCTCTGGTACTTCTATACCGAAAGTGCAGCCTATAAACAATCATATTTGGTTGAACTAAATATATTTTAACTAATATGATCATTGATCACAATTTGAATTACCAGCCAGATAGCATTAATCTATGTTCACCACCAATGCCATAAAAGAAATGTATACATATATACTTTCAAATAAAATAATATAATATTCTATTCCTTCATCTAATAGAGTATTTATTTACCTTAAAAATCATCGACCATAACATAAATTTCCACATTATTTTTAAACCAGTCTATTTTCTCTTAATTTTTTTTTTTATTTTTTAATAATCA
>JAABKK020000003.1:925875-949339 GCA_011634745.2 Catotricha subobsoleta
AATAAATAATTAAATTAATTTTGCGAATTGAACTAAAAAAAAGAAAATAGAAAACATAAACAAATAATAGGAAATATAAAACAAACAGAGAATACAACAAACAGAGAATACAACAAACAACAGAAACTGAATAGAAAAATAGCATTCGCATATTTGAAATTCGTATTTTTAAAATATGTATAATGTAATATATTTTAATCAATATAAGTATTGGCTAGAGATCTATAAAACTTTATCAAATCGATATTATTATTATAGATTTATATTGGATTTGTTGGTAGCCAAGTTGATTGATTATTATCGTGGTTCTTAAAAACATTGTTATTAGCGTTGTAAAAGGGTCAAGAGGGCTGTTATTTTTAATTTACCAAAAGATTGATTGATGTGCATTTTTGGTATGGGCGTTCCGATCATTTTTATTAATATCAGAAGAGCTTAACAATTTAATATTAGTTTTTTTTTATTTGTTTTGTTTTGTAAATTATAATAATTTATTTTTGTGTATTAATTTAGTCAATTAGTCAACAAACGATTAAAAAAATATTGTCACCACTCTAAATAATATATGATTAAAATGTGGATATTTGAATTCAATTAAATTAATTTAGGTTTCAAGCCGCTGACTATACACAAGATATAATCCAAGCAAAAACAAAAACAAAAAACTATATCAGAAAATATTTTATAACAAGAATAAAAACAAAAAAAAATAAAAAAGTTAAAAGGAAAAAAATTCCATCATCTGCTCCGTCATCATAGTCATTTTGCATTCATCAATATAATCTTCATCATCTATGCACATTTTTATAATTTTCTTCTTTTTATTTATTTATTTTTATTTTTTTTTTTTCGTTTTAAGTTAAAGGTAATATTGGTTGACCCAAAGAGTAGCCGCTACTGAGAAGTACGTGATGGGTAACGCCTTTATTTAATGATTGTGTTGTAAAAGGAAAGCATCCCATTCCCGCTATAATCGTATACAATCTCTTGACTTAATATTCATTAAATTTCGCTACATCTTTGTGCATTTAGTTATCCATATTTTATAATATTCATAAATGTATATAATGGTGGTAAAGATGAAATATACGTAGATAAAACTAACCCATCTTATAGAAATTTATAGGTATATCGAATTGTGACGACATTAAAAAGTGAATAAAGTATTCCTTTTACTTATAGTGAAATATTGCATTTAATAATTAAAATATAAATTATAGTCTGCATCTCAGGTACAGAAGAGAACACATATTTTAAATACCTTTAGTGTCTTCATAGTGTAATGAATGGGTTTTTAATCAATTGATGTCAAAATGATTTTATTATATTGGACGGTTCAGATTTAATATATGTATTTATTATTGATTAAATATTAAATTGATTCTATGCACAAAAATATAAATAAATAAATAAATAAAATAAAATAAATATTATGTGATAATGAAAAGGAAATTTTTGTAAATGTTGTTGTTTGAAAAACTATAAATTACAGAAGAAAAATTCTATTATTAGAAAATATTGTAAAAATAAAAAACTATGAATTGATCGTAAAAAGATTTGTGAAAAGAGTTTTAAGAAAGGCACAGTACACCAAAAAATAATATTAGAACCGGAATAGTAAGACATTCACCTTCTTTTTTTTTTATAGTTAGTACAGATATTTATAACTGTAACACATTAGATAGTAGACGGTATGTATAACTAATCATTTTGCATTGATGTCAGGTCAAGCAAGTCAAGAAAATTGACAAAATTTTTCTTTTTCTATACTAAATTATGAAAATATTGAGTTGTTACCTCAAAGATGGAAAAATCACAAAGAAAAAAAAAATGTCATTGAATTTTGTGTAATTCAATTACAGTACGGAAAAAAGTAATTAATTAAATTGAGTTTAAATATATATAAATATATATATAAAAATCAATTTAAAAAAAGAAAAAAATGTTTGATGAAAAACTCAAGAATTCGTATTATTGAGATTCTGATTTACCACTAGGTATATTAAAAATTCAATTGGTAAAATTCATTCTAAAAATAATTTCAATTTTAAGGTTAATATAGAAATTATATAAAATGATAGTAAAAGCTCTACTGCAAACCATACCAACGAAAATAATATCAATCTTTACGAAAACACCATAGCATTTCGGAAACCATAATCAATCCCATACTTGATCCATACTGAAAGCATAATAACACCATAAATTCCCAGTTTATTTTCATATTTAAGCCAGAAACCATAATTAAATTTAGTATTTAACTAAACCATACTATATTTGATTATGGATTTTGGTTTTACTATGAAATTTATCTAGAATATGTTTACAGTTGTGGATCGAGTATAAATTGTATATGGTTTCTGATAATATAATGATTTTAGTAAACTTCGACTTTTTTCTATATTGAATTTATAATAAATTCACAGTACATTTGATTATGGAAAACTATTCATACAATATCATACCATCGAAGGAGAATTAACAAAATAATATACTTTACCACGAAAACTATAATAATATAAAAAATGAGAAGTATTTTTATTATTTTTTATTTAAATAATAGAACAGAAATTTAAATTAAACAAATCATCTACATAAACAGACTCTTGAAATTCATTTTGAATTAAAACCATTACAGAATTAATCATTATCATTATTGACATAATTTAAAATGTTAATTGTGTAAACGTTTGAAATGAGTCTACTTCAAAATTACAAAACTAACCAGCGCATTGTATAAATGGCATTCAAGATACAAGTACAAGCTACAATTACATATTGCAGTCATGTGGCTATTCTTATTCCATATGTACTATTACAATTTATACTTTTACGTACAATTGCAAATATACAAACACAATAAAATAAAATAAAATACAAAAAACAAACGAAGAAGCAAAAATATTCGCGTTTGTTATTAACTTAAAACAATCTATATGCTAATAACGTAACGCTTCTATTTAGTTTAAGTATTTTTTGCATCATCCGAGAATAAATAAATTGGTTTCAGTTTCGGTATGCTTAATAATAATAAATAAATTCAATTATACATCCTTCTATAACGCATTTACTAATATTTATGCGCGTAAATTGTGCACAATATTTTTAAGTACATACGGCATCATCAATAAAAGACCTTCGGATATGTGCATCTAAATGACTATAAAACAAAACAAGTAAATTATTAAATAAATATAAGTAATAATAATAATAATATTATTATTATTATTATTATTATTATTTTATTATTTTTTTTCTTATAATTCGTATTTGTATGAAAATTTTATTTTAAAATGTCATTCGATTGCTTCATCAATTGTGAAAATGCATATTTTCCAAATTGTTTCAGTTTAATTAATCAATAAATTTTTTTCTTTCGGAATGACCATCAGACTGTTATTTAAATCGACAACAGAAATAGAAGAATTACGAAAAATAAAAAATAAGTGATTCAATTATTTGTAATTCAATTATTGAAACTGAGAAAAGTGATTAATTACATTGAGTCTCGGTTTACATTTATTTAATTTGTATTGCGTCATGCGGATTTATTAAAATGCTATCCGTAATACATTACGAATTACATTATTATTTGCAAAAATTAATTCATATAATCAAAGGAATTACTGGTTTTAAAAAATGTGTTCAGAAATCAGAGCTGGACAAATTTTTGTTTTTAACATGTCGTCCTTTTGTCAAAAATAAATTAAAATTATTTATTTTTTTTTTCTAATTAGTTCTTCAGAAAACGTACATAAATATGTACATTGTAAATGTTAGTTACTTTACTAATTTTAAGAGATAATTAATAAAAATATACCAGTTAAGAAAACTTGTATCACACCCCCTTACTTATTGGTATTGGTTAAAAATTACCAATACTCAAGACTTTTACAAGTTGTACTTCTATTACTCAAAAATTCGCTATATGGCCAAAAGGCAGAGAATTTAATAAAGAATTAAGTAAAGATGAGTATATATGGATTGCAACCTTATTCTTCCAAGAGTCTTACTATTCATAAATAATCATAATTTTTAAAATTTTGTCTTTTATTCAGAAGGCCAAAGACAAAAAATACATGATAAAAAACATGCCAGCTCTATCAGAAATGCATAAAACATTGATCTGTCCCATTGCTTTTGTATTAAATGCGTAATTTGCAATGTATTAGGGATTAGATAATAAAAAAAATAGTTTGTTTTTAAATAAAGTATTCAAAAATAATAATAAAAAAACGCTGAAATAAAAATCATCTTTAATTTAATGCAAAAAAAGAGAAAAAGAAATAAATGTGATTCAAAATACATGAATCATGAAAGAGTTATTTAATGTAATTAATCACTATTGTTTTTTTCTTTTGGACATAATCTGTTAATCCGCGAACTAATTTTGAAGAAATTATGCTTTTTTGAATCAGAAATATTACAGCTAAAATCGACACTTTGGTTTTGCATAAAGTGAAAGAAAAAATGTTTCCGGGTACAACATATTTGAAGAAGTACAAGTATCAGTACCTACCGAAATTATCGAAAAAATATCGAATTTTAGCGACATTTTAATTTTCTCAGAAAAAGCATAATGTGTTTTAAAATCAGTTTACGGACCACAGATTCACGAATTATGTCCAAAAAACAAAAGCATCGGAAAATTTGAAGCCGCAATCCTGATATGATAATGTTTGGTTAATACTAAATAAATAATACTTACAGTTTTATTAATTTAATATTAAAATGATTGCGATATACAGAATTATAGAATTTTATTTGTAGGAATTTCTTTTCAAAAATGAATTTGAAAAATTGAATAAAACCAAATCGTCAACACGAATCGCACTGCATTAAAAACATTTTGTTTTGAATTCTGCTATTATATATTCCGGAAAATGCTATTAAATAAATCACGAAATTAGGTAATAACTATTCATTCATGTTCATATAAATCGGAATAGCCATACGGTGGATTTGTTACATTTATTCAACATACATATGTAACAATACAACATAACTGATAGAAAATGTTTAGTATTCATTAAGATATAAAATTCTATAAATTACTATATTGTGAATAAAATGAAAAAATATATATATATATATATAATATATTATCCACCTAAACAAAATCTGCACATAATTTTAATATTCGTCTATCGTCTATAATTCAACATCACAACATTCATTTCAATGTAAGTATTTCTATTTTCAAACAAAAATCAATTACATTGTGCATCATAAAATAAAGTAAAATATAAAACCAAAAAAAAAAAAAATGTAATGTAACATTCAGCAATTTAACGCGACCTTTGAAATACGTGACAAAAATTTTAAAACTATACTGAATCAACTAAATTCACATCCCATTCTTTTTTGTATCTTATTTTTATTTTATTTTTATTTTTTTTTTCTTGCTGCTCATAATATATATAATATAATCTCAAGAAGAGCGAACGATGTATTTTTCACGTAATCTATTTGCTTGAAGCTCCCTTAAGCGAATGCGCGTGTGATTTGAATAAAAAACCGCAAGTAAAATGGTTTTTGGTCGTTTTCTTTTTTTTTTTTTATTATTTTCTAACTTATGTGGTCTTATATGAACAATGTTAAGTTATTATAGTGGGTTTTATTTTCAGCATTGTTATTTGTTACTTTATTTAGTGGTAGTCGATGTATTTGTAATGCATATACATGCTTACTATATACAATGAAATATCTATAAGTCTAACACATTTTCTATTAAGTTAATAGACTCTTATACACAAAACATCGAACCGAAATCACACATAAATTTATGACTAATGATAATTTATTGATTGAGAGTTATAGTTAAATTGCTTAAGTTGAATTAACTTTTAGTGCAACCATTGTTTTAATATATAGATGTAGATTATTATCGCTGACAAATAGTCATACCAATACATACATATTATGATTCGCGAAATAATTAATAAATAATTTATAATACACAATTCTATACATAATGTTTCGATCGAAGCAATTGTGTAACTATAAATATGGGTGATAGAATAAAATTGTATGGGTGCAGACAAGTTGCAGACAAATATTTTTCCGTGCGGTGCAATCAATTCTTTAACTTACCTGCTATATTTATCAAAAAAGAAGAAAATCCATCATTTCGGTTATTTATTTATACATATTTTATTTCTATATCAATGCCGGTGTACTGATTTCTGCACGTTATTTACGTGGATATATAGGTGGATGCTATTATGGTATATAAGATTATGCATATTATTACTTATTATATAATTGTATGATTTTGACAAGAAATAAAAGGAAAAACCAGCTGTTTGTTATGTTATGACGTCAACCATTGAATTGGCTGTCAAAACCACGCCATGTCAGTATATAAAATAATATATGTAATGTACCGATAATCTACCTATAAAGTGGTATAGGATTCGTATAATAAACCCCAACCCCCACCCCACCCATATAATATATGTACAAGTTCACCGATCTCTCTCGCAAAACAGTCTGTCAACTCTAATAATATTGATGATTTGGTATAATATGATGATGCCGCTGTCAAAATTCGTACGTTCTGATGTTATATATATTTTCTATAGGTATATGATAGGATACACCATGACCTACATATTATATAAAATATGACTGATGTTTGTCTACAAATTTATATTTATTTAAGTATATAAATAATATGATTTTATGACGTTCCACATAATTATAGATACTATTGATAATAACAATAATATTAATAATAATAGTAGTAATAATAATAATATCATCAACATGAAACGGTTGCAAATAAACGGCTATTATTTGTTTGAATATATACTCTGTTATATATTGTTACATTTACATCTGTATAAGTACAAATATATATAATACATATATAAAATATAGTCTAGTGACCTTGAAATAAAAAGTTTTGTTAAGCTATAAAGTTTTAGTTCAATTACCTACCCATCAGAAACAATTTGAAATTTTTTTGTTTTTTTTTTTTAAATTATTTATATGTGTGTTGTTATTGGATGTGATGAATTGAATTCGTGTACATTTAGGTTCATAGGTTGTTTAATAAATGATAAATCTCGAGTAATTTATTTATTTGGTTTTTGTTTTTTCTTTTTTTTGTGCATGCGGGTATTTCCACAAATATTGATTTTTTTGAATCGAATTAAAATTAAAAGAAAATTTCTTTTTTATATTCGAAAAATGTCTGTGATTATATCTGTTGTAGATGATTTTTTTTAAATGTCAGTTTTTATGTAGTTTCTACAAATTGCTATCATTTGCGAATCGATATTGACTGATAGGAAGAGTCTGTCTGAACCTATGAAATCATCGATATAAAGACTGTAAAATTGACTCAATCTCGGAGCCCTTATTTGTTCGATTTCTTATTTGTCATAAGTCAACAAAGTGCTTAGTGTACATAGTTTCTTGCTTTCTGAAATATTGTTTAGACCAGACAATATCAAACATCAGCATCTCGCAGCAGCTAAAGAAATGAAAACCGTTATTTTAAAAATTATCGATATTTAAATCCTGAAATTCAAATTCGTTTGATGCACTATGAAACTGTAGTCGACATTTGCTATAAACTGGATGTTCTCCGACCAGATAAATTATCTAATTCATCGGCGCTAAAGAACATTTTTTTTTGTTCATAAATTCAAAGTTGATTCTATTTATTTATTTATTTTTTTTGCACATAACTATTTTATGCTGAACATTTATCGAAAGAAATTTTCGAGTAGAAGAACACTAATCAAAATATTTTCAGCAACAAAATAAATTAATATGGCTTTGGCTAGCCACATGGCCATAAATAAATTTATAACCAAAAACTCGTCAACAGTTAATGTTTCGGCTACTGCTACTATGACATACATAGATACCGGATACCATATCTATTAACTATAAATCTACGATACTATAACAATGTGGATGATTTATGTTATGTTTATACACATCGAGTTTATAATATTTTCATCATCATCATAAACATAAAAATCTGTGATTCGTTATATAAATTGATCAGCAGATGAAAGCCGACGGTGGATCATTTGCATTGTTTTGTGATTCTTTTATTGTTTGGTACGTAAGAGTATCGCTACCTTTTCTGCATTTTCATCGATTTTTCTTCTTTTTCTTTTTAATCCAGTTTTAAGAAAATAACAATTTACTATCAGAATATTACCAACATGTTTATTATAATACGATAAATTTCTAAATCTCTTAAACAAATTTTCCCCCTTAAACCATCACAAATCATTATTTTAAGATTTGTAAAGAAATATTGTATCGCTGGCGAAATTTGTAAATTTCATTCTCGAACAAAAATCGTTTGGTATTCACAGTATGACATAATAAAACCAAACGTGAATAAAGTTGTTGAAATTGAATTAGGGATGTTGAACTCTGAATATGACCACTGTGCGCGGGTGCATTATTTATGAAAGCTATTTATATCAATAATATATAACTACTTCAAATGTACAAATTTCTATTATATTATTATTATTATATTTTTTTCTATTTTTTGGTTATTTGTGATGTGTAGATTTGGTTTTTATGATTGATGAATTGAATTGTATAGTTATTATTGTATATAGGCTTTACCAGACTTATATTAAACATATTTTGGTGTTATTAAATTTTCCGTTAGAAGTATTAGATTAGTAAAATATTTATTAAATACTAATGACATATAAGTAAAAATTCTTTAATTTCATTTCACTAAAATAAATTATCAAAATTTACCTTCACCAAACTAGGAGAAGAGAAAAAAAAACACCAAACAATTATGTTTATTTTTGGGTGACATCATCGCGGAACGTCAATAATGGAATATTAATGGAAATTTTATTAGATGGAGCAGACACACAAAAAAGTAGTTTATGCCCAATCATGAATTATTGAACCTTTTTTTTTTGTTTTTTTTTTCTTCAACTGTGAATTTGTAAATTAAAACAACATAGTGTTTAATTTTTGGTTGCCATTTAAAGAAATAATAATGTTTCCAACATTTCCAATTATAATATTGCACATTAAAATAATTTTTAAAATTAAAATGATACGCGAAATGGTGATACGTTTGTTTTTTTTTTTTTTTGATGAGTTGCACATTTACATTTTGGGAGAAAAAGAAAATGGTCCGTTAATGAATAAATGTATTAAGCAATTTCTTAATTGGTTGAATTAATGTTAAGTGCTTATTTAGTTACAAGAAATGTCTTATCGAAATTTTTGTAAATAATTTTTTTCTTTATGTAGAGAAAGATTTATGGAGGATATTACAATTGCTTAATAAGAATGTCCTCACAGTAGGTCTTCTGGATGTATAGAAACAAAAAATAAAAATAAACTGTAAACGATAATAAATAATTATAAATGGTGTAAGTTGCAGAACTACTTACATTGTATTCACGTTTGGTCAGCAATTTTATTCGCAAAGAGTTTAATCAAAATTTTTAACCATGATGATAATGTTTTTTTTTTTTTTCATAATAAGAAAAGAACAAGCTATTAATTAATTCATAATCTGCTTCATTTTTCGTATAATAAAAACATTCAGAATATATAATTCCGATTTGCTCTTTAATTCAAAAGAAGTTCATTTCTTTCAACATATTGGATCAAACAGACCAAACCTCTATCTACAAAGATTTAGATAGAATTTCGTATTAACAATTATTGTTCGTAAATCGAAATTGATTTGACTAACGATTATAGCGATAAGTACTTCAATAAGATAATTCATATATAAAATTAACTATATTATATTTAAATAACCGCATTAATATTCAATTTTCTATAAATAATTCAATTGAGTAAAATCGGAAAAAATAAATAACATATATAACATATCAATTTTTTATTCATAATTAGATTGTTTAGTATTTTAGAACAAATTGATCATAAATAATGAATGTCATTGAAATACGATAGTTTATATATTTTTATGTAAATTTAATCAATAATTAGATACGCGACCGAAACAAATTTTCTACGCTTATAATGAAATAAAAATAATAACTTTAAATCAAATTTAAATGAAATACCAAAATCATTTGCATACTCAATTTGACTTAAGAATGGTTTTAGATTAGAAACCTTACTGAGGATTACATTTTTTGTAATTAGAAACCCTATATTAAGCATTACTCGTACAAATGCATACATTAATAATTGTCCGCACAACTTTAGTAAAATGATAAAACGATAAAAAAAAAATACCTTGAAAAATATTTAACAAAGATATATACTCTGCTAACCAAGTCGGTATTACGACACAGTATTTGTGTGGAATTAAGCTTTACGAAAACTGCCGCCTATTTAGAAAAGATTACATTTTAATTGCAAAATATACATAACAAGAAAGAAAAAAATCTATTATAACGAACAGCATTAACTAAAAAATAGAAATAATGAATCTTTATTTTGTCGTATAAATTGGCGCGAAAGTTAAAAAGATATAATTTACATATAATAATGTTTTAAAAAAAAAAAATCCCTGAGAAAAGTTTTTCAAAACGAAATTATCATTATGTATCATCAGCTACAATGTCGTAAGGTTTATATGTTTGTAAGGATTTTGGGACATATATACAGTACGTGTACGTTTTTATTTGTGCTAGTATGTCTGGCTTTAGTTTTTAGGTGATGGTTACAAACGTTAACACTGATGTAAAAACCGTTGACTATTAAAATCCTTACAAGCGTTACAAGCATTACAAACGTTATGAATATTAAAAACGTTATAACCGTTACGAATGTCCTAAATCTTCCACACGTTACAAACATCACAATGTTATGAACCTTAAATTCCGTTGTAGCTAATACTTTAACGAGTTCATATTAAACGGTGTTTGGCTACTAAAATAGTATAAATTTAACAAAATTTACTTACTTGTAGCACGCATACAAACACACCATTATGGTCAAATGTTGAATAATATTACAACTATTTTCTATAGAGATACAAATACCGTGGAGGTGGAATATAACCTTTTCCCTTTGTAACTGTAATTGTAGTACATAATCAATTACTATTTTGCATAATATCTCGTTGTAGGTATTTAAATGTTCTGAAATGATATAAACCACATTACCGTAAAACGTTATGCCTAGGCAGTGTTAGACCAGACTCACAAAACACTGTGAAATATTTTGGTTATACAATTATACGATTTTAATGCGCGCATGTTGTTAATATAGAAACATGTTAAATGATTTCGTTCTCTCTATAGTAATTATACAATACCTTAAAATATATAGAAAGTATTTCTTGCAAATATAAATATATAATAAAATGTTGTACACATATGAATAGATAAGCCCATTATCGAATTTATTTAGAAGTAAAATATCCGTCATTACATATTTACCATTTAAGTAAAATATACAAATTAAAATACAAAAAATTATTAATGGTGATGAATATTCTATGCCAAATTCAATTTCAATCAATTTAGCGATTAATTTCTTTTTATTCTATAATCATTTCTATAACTTCCCTAATCACACTTGACCCGCCCCATTACAATATTGCACCGGGGGTTGCACGAAAACGGTAACTCGATAATCGAAGTAAATTGAATCAACCAACCCCATGTGTATATTGTTTTTGTTTCGTGCACTACTTATATGAATTACTTATATATTTATTATATTAATGGAATGTTAGCCTTTTTTTTATTTTATTTTTCTTCTTTGTGTGTAAACAAGAAAATTGGATAAAAATGTTCGTATAATGTAATGTATAAGGAGTATTTGACAATGGTTTGATATACCAGATTCATTAATCATCATGGTCGTTTATTACCTACCTACCTAAAAAAAAAATTTTTTTTTTTTTGTACATTTTTATACACATTGGGAAGAGTCTTCGCGAAGAATTTCTTTTTTCATTGTAAATTATAAATGTGATGCAATAGAGAATATGGTTTCAAGCAGAAATCCACTTAGTAAATCAAAATTTAAATTTTTCTTTTATTTTTTTTTTTTTTAATATACTTTTCTGTATATTTTAAGTTAAGAAAGAATTTTTGGGGTATAGAAAAACGTTTACAGTAATTTTTGTCATTTTTCATTAAAAAAAAGGGCTTATGTAAAAGTTTTTTTTGTTTTTTTTTATTTTTATTATTATTTTATGATTAACTATAATGTTATTATTTCTTATGTAATGTAGCGGTTCTAATGATGATGGATATTACATTATTATCACTCATTTTCTTATCCATAAAACTAACGAAACAACTGTTTAGTTTGTTCATTGTTTAAAAAAAAAACATTATATTTATTTAAATTCGTGATTGTGGAATTTGCATTTCAACCATTTTCAGAACATGAATTTAATTGAAAAAAAAAAACAAAGAAAACATTAAATGTACCTAAATTTCAAACAGACTTCTTTTTCAACGTTGTATATAAAATATTTGTTTAAAGCAGAAAGTTTAAGATAGATATTTGGATATCATTAATTTCGCAGCAAACTGAAATTTAATTTATTTAAACTCATTCTAAAATATTTTTTTTAATACATTATTTTCTGAGACGAAAATTCGATTGATTTGATATTCGAATTTTAAAAAATCGAATAACCGAATAAGGTATATTATCCGAATAGTACGAATACATATTTCGAATAGTACCCAGCCAAACAAATGCGAAATTTTCAAAATTGAATTTAAACAAATACTAATGTTTTTTCCAACTGCACTTAGAATTTCATATAAATTTATGATTATTATTAAATATCCGTAGGACGTATTAGTATTTACCTAAAAACCTACTTTCTGCCAGTAATTAATGCAATAAACATAAGAGTTCATCAGTTCTACATATATTTAATAATAATTGAATTTAAATCATTCATATGCAAAATTAACATCAAAAAGAAGCACATTTTTTTAATTATTTTTTATTAATGGTTTGACCATTAAATAATGTATAATAAATTTTGTATTTATTAATACAATAAAAAATTATGATGTATTTTTTCTCTCTTTATTTTTTTGTACTTTAATTCAATTTTTTGATATAAAAACGAAGAATAAGTGAAAAAAAAATATCCTATTATAAGAACTAAAACTTATAAGTTCATGTCGGTATAATAATGTATCTTCTGTAGTTATTCACTGCATCGGAATCGGCATCATAATAACAACAAAACATGTTTTATTTATAAAATATTTTTCCTGTATTTTATAAAAACTTTTTTGATAAAGTATATTTTATATATTTTGTATACATATCTATATATATATATATATTCTTTATACATGATTATTGTATAAAAATAATATATTGATATGATATTAAAGTTAAAGTACCTATTTATGTTTACTATATGTATAAGAGATAGGTATGTCCCAACTTGTGGCTTAGCGCACAAAAGCAGTAAGTACAGTTTTTTACATTTTTCCGGAGAATTTTTTTAATTTCTACATTACTTTTCCAATAGTAATTCGAAATTCTCAGGATTTCCTTGAGAAATTACATAAAAGAATCGATCTATCGTTCGATCCGACTATACGTAGGAATACCTCAAGATCATCTTAAGGATGATTTGGTCGGTTTCCAAATATTTCTGTTGAAAAGAATAATTCTTCCCTTCTTTGAAAATATCTAAGATATCCTGAGGTATTCCTGACAAGAAACATATACTTTGTTTTTTTTTAAAAAAGGTAAAAATCATGCTTTTCGTTAGGAATATCTGAAAACTGGCAAAATCATTGCTTATATGCTCCTCAGGTAATCCAACAGAATAATCCTTAAACATTTGCAAATTTTTAATTGACTTTAAATTGAAATGACTGGTTTTCTGAATCGAACGTTAATATTTTTAAACAATAAACTGCAAACTAAATGAAAGACAAAAATATCAAACCCATATACTTAACTAATTTTTAATTTAAAATGTACTTACTGCTTTTGTGCGCTAAGCACATCGATATATATATATTATTATGGCGGTTTTGTTGCACATTCACAAACATAGAGAGTTTTCTTCTTCATAATCATATAAAAAGATACCGATATTATACTTACACCAAAAAAAAAAAAAAAACCATTAAAGCATAAAAACTCTTTTTGCTTACTCATAGTAATAAGAAATGCGAACTTTTATTACATATTTTATATTATATGGATAACAATAGGGGTTGGTAGATATAGCTATGGAATAGATACAAACATTTTAGTTTAGTAAATAAACACTGCATAGAAATATAATATAGAACCAAGAGCACCATACACCAAAAAAGAAAAAAAATATATATATATATAAAAAAAACACACAAAAAAAAAATGGTTAATACGCCGTTTGGGTCGTTAACCTTGACAATCGGCCATTTTAAACAGTCGTAAAAACAATAACTCCCCCACAGCAAAGTGTCTAAATGGTGCCTGTTGCGTTTGCAAAATAACACAAAACAAGCATAAAACGAAGTTATATTTTTGGTACAATTAAATTAGTATTAAAGTATATAATAAATGTATACATTATATATATATATATATATACTATAAAATAGGTACGTAACGCACGTAGTTGTATAATGTATTATTAGAGGTTTGGTATGTTTTAAAAGCGATTTAGAAGTAATTATAAACATTTTCTTAATTAATTTAATTGAGCTGCGTTAGGCTTTTCTATCTTATTATAAATTATATTCGTTTGTATTTTATATCAAAAGAAGAAAAAATAAATAAATAATGAATTTGTATGTGGTACACACCGAAATAGGAATATTTATAAATCTGTTATTATTATTATTATGGAATGATTTAAAGGCAAAATATATTTGTTATTTATATATCATAAAATTATTGAATAAGTTCTGCTCTTCCATATACTTACCAAATAATATTTAAATTATTTCAAAAACATAATTTACCGAAATTTATTTATATGATTTGCTGAATAGAAAATACAAATATACCAGAAAGAGAGGTATTTTCTAATAAATATACATTTTTCGACGTAAATCCTTTCATAATATCCTTAAAATATAATTGCAAATACACCATACACATATCACATGATTGCCCTAATTCCAGCATTTCGTTTTATCCCCATAGAGAAAGCTTGATGTGTTCCTGCATCAAGATGGCGAGACGAATACCATACAAACCACCCGAAAAACAACTCAAACCATTTTCAGTTAAAACCATTCTAAAATATTCTTCTATATATTTTTGTTTTTTTGTTTTTTTTTGCTGTTCTCTAGCAGAGCTGTGTGCCATACATTTTATATAGAATTTATATACACAAGTGTTATACATTTCTATATACATATATTGAAGATAGAATATAATAATGTGGAATATAGAAAATATTATACATACTGAGTGCTAGGCTAGCTAGTATATAGACATAGCCTGGTTACATCTGTAAATATATTATATAGGGGTTGAAAGTTGGAGCTTTTATGTATAGAGAAAGATATGAAAAAGAGGGCATACCAGAAATAAGATGATAAAGAGTATGGGAATACGTTAATGGGGTGGCTTTATGCGATTGGTTTCTACATAGCGCAGACGCTCAGCATCACGAATCCGAAACTAAGATGATTTTGTTTGTTTTTTTCTTCTCTCCAGCATTTTATTTTATTTTATTTTTCTTTTTTCTGTTATTTTCTTCTTTTTTTTTTTTTTTAGTATTTTATTTTTCTTTCGCTATACTTTTACCTATTTTTATTTTTCTTTTACTTCTTTTCTGGAATTCTTTTCATTTTAAGGGTTGTTTTTGGAAATAAAGCACATTTTGATATATTTATAGGTATTATATACCATGTTGAATACAGAATTTCTTCAATAAAAGACTAATACATTATGTACAAAGATAACAATAGTTGCTAGTTATAATGAGAATTTCGTGTCTGGAAGCGATATTGAGAATATTTATTCATATTTAAATATACTGGAAATAGAATGCCAAAATGTCAAGTTATGTGTTTTTCGTGTTTTTTTTTTTTTTTTTTTTATTGTCTATTGCTTCTTCTTCTTATTTTTCTTCTTCTTTCACTTTATTTCGTATCTTTAATAAAATATGTATATAAATGCTTACTATCAAATTAAAGTGTGTGTATGTACTATACCTAGACCAATATTTATAAAGAAATTCATTATTATAATAAAAATTGGTTATCGTCTATATAGAGAATATATGTATTCTATAGGCTATTATGATGATGCTATAATAAAAAACATGAAATTATTAACTAAATAAACTTTTTCATATTAAATAGTTGTGTGTATTCGCAATTTTAAATTTAATGCTTATTTTCCTAAGGAATATCAATATCTGTATATATAAAAATATTATAATTAAATGTTGAAAATGACTGCTGCACAAATAGTAGCAAAATCACTGAAAAAAATAAATAAATATTTATATTTACATTTAATAAGATTTTATAATATTTTTCTCCTTTATTAAATTTATAACTAATTAATATAAGATATTTTCTTATAAAATAAGTATTTTCATCTTGAATATTTTTTTTTTTTTATATTAACATAAAAGCGATACATTCTTAACTAAATTGCAGTTTACCTTTATTTAATATAATACTTAACTGACTTATAATAATTTAAATTAAATGGATTTTATTTATAAAGCGCATTGTGAGAGACAACGTTTTGAAGAATACTGTTGAAATGTTTTTGCTTTTGTTTTTAAATTTATATTACGGTTCTTAATCAGTGTCATATTATTCCACCGGCAGCCATGTAAGCAAAACAATGCTAGTTATTTAATAAATCATCAGTATAAAAAAGAAAAAAAAATTCAATAATTGTTTTGATCTCAAACGTATTCGTTACTCATCTTCAAATAATAATATCTTGTAATTCTAAGTTTTTAATCAAAAATGTTGTACTCATTTTCAAATTCATTAAGAAATGAAATAAAAATTATTCTTTCAATAAGTTTTCTGCTAGTGTATTTATTTTATTTCATTCTTTATTAATGAATTACTATTGAATTCAATTTAATTACAATGTGAATGTGATAACAATATCAATATTTTATTCACTTTATTATAGTACAGAGATTAAATAATAATTTAGGTCAACTTATAGACTTCGTATTCATAATTAGACATATTTATATATATAATTCTATTGATTCTACATTTTAATTTTTATTATCAATTTACATAAATAACCTATAAAATGCTAAATAGTTGAAAAATAATTTCTATAAGTATATCTATATATAAATAAATGATTGAAATAAAAATCTTGATGGAATTCAAAATGCACTATATCGCATTCACATATATTTTGAATATATTGGTACAGAAGTTCTCAGCCAGAATATTATGACCGGAATCGGGAACGGTCTTGTTAAGAAAGAATTAAATTAATTTTTGGAAGACCTGGCGATGAAATTCTTTCGCTAAGGTGAAGAAAAAACAAAATTATATTTAACTCTTCCTTAATTAGAGCGTTTCCAGTTGAAGATTTTTACACTGTAACGTGGGTAACCAGAAAGGCCATTTTTAAAAAATTAATAAATCTGGAGTCAAAAGAGCTGACAGGCACATTGTTCATATTTTTAAATGATGTATCAAACAGCTGATGTCAAAAACAAAGTCAATAAGCTTCTAAAACCTTTCTTTCCTATTTTTTCATTTAAAACTTCCTAAATTATTCTAAATCCGTTCCAGTATTTCCATTTATCCGTGGAATATCCCGCATATTGATAGATAAAATACTTTTCATTTCAAACTTCTAATGCAACAACAGTTTAACGAGAAATCGTGTTTTACATAATAAATATTTCTTCTATCTTACTTTTTTCAAAAAAAAAGAAAAAAAAGATTAAACAACAAATTTGTATTAATACAAAATGTATAATCAATAAATATCTTACAACACCACATTCTCAATCTGAATACATGGAATATATTTGTAGACGTAATAAACACACCGCATAACTACCATAATATTACAATAAAAACGCAAAATTCTCACATAAAACACTTTTATGTCTTAAACGCTAAACAAAAAAAAAAAAAATCAAAAAAGTTTTTATTTGATAAACACAATTTTTATAAATATATAAATCAAATTAACTATTTCCATCATCACAATATTACTATAATATAGGAATACACCGCACCACTAAACTAACCAGTCACCACGCATTCAAAAAAAAAAAAAAAACCAGCAGAAATTCTCATGAGCTCATGACCTCACAAGAATTATGTACTCGTTTATATCATCCTAGGCATAGACAAATAAATTTTGATTGAAACACATAAAAACATACCGAAAAAATGTCACGTAACAGTTGAAACATAAAATGACAGTTTATTTTACAATTTTAAGGTGAATACCATTAGAATATAAATTTTATAATGTGCTTTAAAAGAATTCTTGCAAAATTATCCTCAATATTTATTAAGTGACCGGTGTGATATATTAACTAGTTGATAAGGGTCCATAGGATATAATCTGTTTTTCTTTTTATATTTTAATAAATTCTATTTGTTTTTTTTTTTAGTTTTATTGTTTAGAGGATTTCTTTTTTCGTTTTCTGAATGATCACAGAACACAGAAGTATGTGCATTTTGAAAATTAGATTTTTTCCGTTGATTCAAATTTTTATTATGAATTCTGTATCAGAATCAGTTACTTATTTTTTTGTTTTTTTTTTAAAAAAATAATGTTTGTTATCACGAGCGGCATGACATGCATGCAAAAAGAAAATGATTGTGCTGATTATTCATATTCCACAAGAAATTTAAAAAAAATTATAAATTTAATCAAAACCGTCTTCTTGTGCATTTTCTTCTGTAAATAACGAATTCTAAGATTACATCGATATGCAATTTAATAAACTTATTTTTCCATTTTAAAAATATTACGTGAATGATGTGAAATTAATGAAATTATCGCCCAATTAAAAATAATTTAAAAAAAAACCAAACAATATAATCATTTCTAAAAGAAAATATTTATTGAATCTTGTACAGTTCTAAACATAAAATTCATCAAAATGTTTATCGTATCCACTATTCTATATTTAGCCCTAGCTACCTAATCTATATTATTATACACTTGATACTGAAAAAAAAAAAACAAATTGATTGATGTTGATATATATTCAAGCAAGTTTACCTATAAACCTATTAAAAATAATTCTGTATATAATTTCTTTGATCGCTGACACATCGTCGCCGATGATATTATTAATATTTTAATATAATAAACATCAAAACACCTAATAAATATCCACAGAATATTGATTTATTTGCGCGGGTCGGGTCGTCTGAATATGAATTAAATTTAATAATATTATATTTTATATATGTACGAGAATACATATATATATATATATATAGACACACACACACACGCACACATACATACACACATGTATGTATTTATTTTCTATATAAAATAATATTACAATGGATATTTATTATTTTTGCGCGTTCCGAACAGACAATATATTGTTTTACATATAATATATATAGAGAGTAGCGTATAATATATCATTATTATTTATTTTTTATTTTATTTTTTTTATTTATGTTTGTTTTATTTAGGAAATAAATTTTTAGAGATGTGGCAAATTTGCGAGTAATGAAGAGGCTTTCAATTTCAATATGAAAAAACAAAAAACAAAATAATATACAATTTACCTGTTGAATATAAAATTTATAATATTATAAAATGGAATGATTGTAATAAAAGTTTATTATTTGCACACAATATAAATATACCTACACAAAAAAAAAAGAAGAAGAATAATATAATATACCTATATAAAACATTAAGTACCAGTTATTTTATGCGTAATTTTTGTCATACTTGTTTTGATGGCGCTGTATTACTGTTTATATTATTACATAATATGAATTATATTATATCCTATTTTATATCTATCTAAAGCTAAAGCTAAAGCTAATATATACACAATCAACTATAATATTATACAAAATGATTTTGATTGTATTGGATGAGGTTCTGTTGTATACTGTATATACCATACCGAAAAATATCCAAACGTCTATTCTATATAGAAAAAAAAAAAAATAAATATATATACCAAATACAATACGAAAAGTAGAATATATATACACAAGGATGACACTATGACGGTTTTATTGCCAATACAGATCTTTTATCAGCAACATAACGAGTAACGACCCATCAGAAAAGATGGGGTGCTCTTCTGCAATTTTACAATTACCCCCAGAATGAGTCGTTTGTTGCCTGTTTTGTGTGTACATTTACTGGGTGACAAGGATAGATTTTTATTACGTCATATCTATGTCTAGCGAATTTTCTAAGGGTTTTTGTCTGGGCTTATATATTATAATAGATATAGAATTATATAGATCTGCTGGTTTGATACACATATATCGGGTACCTATACCTACTTAAGGATATGTATTCATGTACATATATTAAATATTATACACACTTAGAGGTGTCTGTATTATTCTATATATATATATATATGTATATAGAACTGTAGAATATTTGGTATGTGTGTAAGGAACTTTTGGGTATCCAAAAACTTTATATAGCTTTAAGTGATATACCCCGCATATTACAGTGTTGATAGCTAAATAGTACTAAAATGGGTAGCATAGCATGATGATGGTGACATCAACTGAGGGATGTCATAAAATTATACTAAATGTTTTTGATATCATTGTATTTAAGAAGATAGTATGAATGACTTTGTAATTGAATACATGATTTTATGTGTGCTAATGTTTCCATATTGTTCGTTTTTAGGCTAATTTTATATTATAGGTGACTCAATAATTTGTTTAGGTTAAATATAGTTACAACAACAATTGGGTAATAACAACATTTTGTTTATAGGTTTGACGCGTGTACTTTATAATAAATTTTCTGAAATAAGTGTTTGGGAATTTTAGACCATCGAAATGTATTTTGATGATTTTTTTTTTAATGAACAGTTATTTTTACTAACTTAATGTGAATTACACGTTATAATTTAACCGTTTCTTGCTTTTCATGAAAAAATCAATATCAATTGAAAGCAAATTAATGATTGCTACAATTACACTACTTTGATATGGTGGAATCCCGAATTCTGTAATCGTAATCTATTAAACTAGAGGCAAATATTATTAATTGTGACCTGTATTATATTTTAAAAAATTTTGATCACTATATTTAACTTCTCTCATTGTGTCAATCAATAAAATAAAAAAAAAATTAAAACCAAACAAAAAAAAAACAACGAGTAAAAAACTTATAAAGTAATTAAATTTGTAACAAAATATTATCCAATAATATTACTCTTTTCATGTGACTGACTGCGTTAATTGAGATGTATTATGAATGTTTTATGTTTTTAATAGCCACGGCGCGGTGATGCGGTCACGTGACCTATAAATCACAAATTTAATGTGTTGTGAAATGGTATCACCAATTCGACGCATTTCTATGTTCTTCATGATATATGGATTTTCATTTTATGGATTTTTTTGTTTTGTTTTGTTTTTTTTTTTATTCATTCTTTGGTTGTTATTGTTGTTGTTATTTTTATTTGGTTGATTTCAATGAAAGTTATATTTAACTGAAAACATATATTATGTATCAAGCGTATGTTTAATTATGATTTTATTACATATTTGGTTTTATATTTCACATGAATTAATGTATTAACAATTTATTCAATAATAATAAGAAGTTTTTTTTTTAACGAAATGATTAAGTACATAATGACAATAATGAAATTTATAAGAAGTTGAAAATAATCAAAATATCGTTGCACATAGAAAATATCCTTGAATTTAAATAAATCGTCTTATTTAGAGTTTTATTGTAATGGCTCTGATTAGTTAAATAAATAAACGAGAATTTACCAAAATTTGTTAACAGAGATATTTTTAAAAAGTGGAAACTGAATAAGTTAAAATCTGTATATTATCTATAAAGTTTTATGAGTAAACATTTCGATACTTAACATAAAATATAGAAATCTACGTAATCTATTTAAAATTAATTACAACCAAGGGGGGAAAACAAAAAATTTTTGGACAAGGGGCATGGGGGAGGTAATCGATGGGTTCAAAAAAATAAACGCACAAATTATATGTTTAAAAATATCGTATTTACCAAATGATTTCAACCAGAAATTTTATTGAAGAGTTAAACATAGCTATATCAAAAGTTAAAAAAAAAAAATTGTAAGTGGCAATTTTAATAATTTAGTACTTTACTTAGAACATATTTCTCTTTTATTATTATTACTCATTTACTTTAACTTACACCTACTGCAATAAAAGCAGAAAAAAAACGAAATTGCAAAACAACCATACAAATATTATACTACTAATAGCTGTCATGTAACACACACAAACTCGAGCACATACCATACATAATAATAGCTACCTCTATCATCTACCTTCCCATATATAATCTATAGAAATTCTATAGAATAATAATAATATATTTTATTCATTGTACATTGGGTACATGAATGGGTATGAAACTTGTACCATATACACGATTCTCTTATAATATCTAATTGTATGTATGCATGCAGGAGAAAATACGCGCGCAATAACTGTGTGTTCCAACAACTGTTTCTATACCTATAATCATATATATATATAGGTATATATATATAATTGTATCTGCCTCGCACATTTTCACGATATAAAACTAACACGGCTTCAAAGTCATTTATATGTTGTTTATTATTGGACATGGCAGGTTGGGTCTTAAATCAATCCCTCCTCTTTGATTGTGACGTAAGAAAATCTTTCGTGGATCAACCGTATTGTTGATTTGTGGCAGCACCAATGATTTACAGATTTTATTTGTATTTATTAAATGTCACAATTTTTGTATTTTTTTTCCGTATATATATATATATATTAAATATATATATATATATTATGATTATTATTAAAGTTACGAGCTACGAGGTATATCACTGATAATTTATATGAGAAATATGTCACAAATATGAATTATATTTTCGGTCGTTTTTTTTTATTTTCGAAAATTTATCGCTTTTATCAACACCACAACATTTATACACGATATTGGTTTCGGTCGCACGTACTGAAATTTTTTGTATAGACATATTTATATTGATATTTATTTATTTCTTCTTTTTTTTTGTTGCTGGAGAATCATTGGAAATAGCCTAAACACCAAATAAGATTATCAGAGTAATTGTAATCTTCATTTGGTATTAATTTCAAATAAATGAAATAAATAAATTACCTTTTATAATAAGTTTTTCTCGCATAATATAAAGCGCTAATTCATATTATTTATTTATTATTATTTTTTTTGTTTCTGTTCCTTGTATATCTGTTTATTAACGCTTAACTTTTCTTTAGATAAGTTTTAATATCATATCACGCAGGAAAACACATTTAGTATATTATTATTATTATTATTTTTATTATTATTATTATTATTATTATTATTATTATTATTATTATTATTATTATTATTA
>JAABKK020000003.1:949439-975337 GCA_011634745.2 Catotricha subobsoleta
TTGTTGTTGTTGTTGTTATTTTATACAATTATCTATATTATAATATATATTAGTTAATTTAACAGTAATATGAGCGAATATAACTCATTCTATAATATTCTATATATAATAATATATTGGTAGATACACCCTACTCTTCTATATGATCCCAAGAGTATGATGGAAAAGGGATAAAATTCTCATTTTGGTGTAATCGCCAAACAAAACTACATCACACTTTAGTAATGGAAGTCAAAGGGTTGAGTTCTTATTCGAAAACCTAAAAATAATAATGTAATGTTTGCGACCACCTCCCCAAAAATTCACATTATTTTCCATCTATACACAAATACATATACATGCATACAGTCACACACCGAAATACGTTTATAACGTTTATATTAAATACATCCACAATTCAACGAAAATGCCTCTACACAATACCAAAATGAGAAAAAGGGTTAATCTCATGTTTGTTAATATTATTATTATTTGTACTCAAAAAGGAAGTAGTAAATTTCCTGATGAGATGAATTGGAAAAAGTGAAGGAGTTTAGCAAATAATAGATTCACTCATGGGAATCAAATTAACCCTTAATATCATGTTATATATATAGATATATAATATATATATATATATAATATTTTTTTCTCTAGCCCATTGTTTGTGAGAAAACGATTGGAAAATAATTGAATTTGTTTCTACGCGGTCAAGTGTGCTTTATATTATAGTTATTTGTAGTATTGGAAAGTTGTGTAGAACATGTTTTTATTGTTATTAATTAATGTTGTTATTTTATAAGTATTCTGTTAGATTTGGGTTTCAATTTTCCGAACTAGGCGACTAACAAAATTTATTATTATTATTATTATTATTATTTATTTTTTTGAAAATAATCATTATTGTATTGTATTTTTTTTTTTTTTTGCTTTCTACAAACCCTTGTCAATAAATTAATGACATTTTAAATATAAAGGACATTAATGCGCATATTATTTGTTTTTATTGAGAGCTAATAATTTTATACCAATCATAGATAATTTTATTACTTTTATATGGTTTTCTATTTACAAATAGAACTAGATTCTATATTAGTTTTATAAATTAGTTTTATGTGTGAATCACTCAATCTATACAAAAGGTATATTATTTTTATTATTGTATGAAATCCTCAGGGATATAATACCATCACACACAGTATTCTTTTCTTCCTATTTTTTTTTTTTTTATTTCAACTTATCATAATTTGGTGATATAAATGCAATTCAGCACATAAAATATAATAATTGTATCCAACTTTAATTAGGTTTGGCTATATTGAGTGGAAGTAACAGATCCTCTTAACTATATATTATATTTGGGTAATAAGTGTTAATCATTAGAACTAGAAAATTAATGGTGAAATTACGGTAGACGATTTTTTTCTTCTTGTTTTTTCTTAATAAAACATACAAAAAATTTCACAGAATATTTTTTTTTTTTCTAAATTCATATTTAATGGTAATGGCTTACTTTTTTCTCCTTGAATTTTAACATGTTACATAAAGTAAATACCTTTAATCTAATTCTAATAATGCAAATGTAAATTATGTTTTCTACCTATATTGCCAATACATGAAAATTTGTTTTTTTTATAAACAAACAAACAAACAGGGTCAGTTGAGAGAAATGGTATCGGGCATACGCAACGTATACCTATAATACCTATAATGGCTAGAAGCTAGATCATATCTCGAATAGAATTGGGATTTCAAATCCATTATTGGTGTTATGAAGGTTTGTCTTATACATTTAAATGATGTATATTATACGAAACAAATTTGTATTTATTGCATATTGGATAATATGGGACTATTTAGTATATGGGGGGATAGCTACACAGCTACTGTATGTATAATATATAGAAAACATGCTTACGCATAATAGGCAGATATGGCACACAGGCTCCATGGGTTTGTATACCACCTACATACGATATCAAATGTTTCAACATACATAAAAGAATTATATTTTATTATATTTTAATACTTATGTAATGAAATATATGATATAATGCATTATGATTTTGCATTTATCAGGTAGTAAGATTTTCCATTTCTTGAAATTTTTTTTTTTTTGTTGTGTTCTGTGAGGTTTTAAGTAACACAATTTCTATTATAATTTTTTCAACTCACAGAGCTTTATAATCTAAAACTTTAATATGTATAAGAAATGAATTGAATTTTTAGAGCAATATTGTATTTAGTAAATCATTTAGTTTTAATTTACCCAGCTCATGACTTTTTGAATAATAATTGTCGGACAATTATAGAGAGTTAGTGCAAATCACGTAATCGTTAATGTAAATATACACGTTTATGGTTTTTTTTTTGAACATAAATATAAACACGTATATGCAATCGCAATCGTAAACGTTTATTAAATTACTTTTACGTGAGATTCTTATTTTTACGTTCATAAAATTTAGTTGGACGTAAGATTTCATTTTTACGTTAATGGAAAATTACTATCTAAACATATTAGAAATATCTCGAATTTAAATTCCTCTTGTTACAAATTTCTCATTATCAGCATATCTTATATCGAAAATTTACATTAAACATTTTCTGTAGTCCATAGCGAATGCAATCTAATTGCCTAAATTTAGTAGCCCAATAAGCTTTAAAATACATAAACCAATTATAGTAAATTATTTTCCAACATAATATATATGAAAAATTCTTATGCAATCCCTGCAAAACATTATGTTAAATAAAATGTTATATTAATGCACCCTAACCTTATAACCTTTCTGCATGTACAATCCGTACAGTACCCACATTCATAATATAATATTCAATAAAAATAAAAATGCGCAGTTATCACAAGCTGTCGCTTGTTTCATCGTCATACATATTACTTAATTTTCGCACAACTTTCCAATTCAATATTATAGAATAATATTCTTGTATAACTTGATCGACCTGACCCATGGCTCCCAAAAAATAAAATAAAAATAAATAAATAAATAAATATAAAATAAGCATTTCTCTCTTTATAATAATATTAATAATGGTGTGATGATAATGATGACGAAAACAACAGTGAGGGTAGCTGAAACAAAATTTGTAACTAAATAATATGAAAGACACCATCTGTTGACGGGTTATGTTGTTAATATTATTTATTGCATACAATATGAAAGTTATTTTTTTTATTTATTTTTTAGTAGGTGATTTTTGTTGGAAAGTTATTTTGATCTGCTGAATATATTTATGTTATGGAGAGATTACATTGAAGGTGAATTTTAGATTTGGAAATTGTATTTGTGTACTTTAATCACATGCAGACACAACAAATCTTTAAATCAAGTTGATCCATTATTTTTCTTTTCTTGTATATTTAATTATAATGGAAGAAATGGAAGGAGTATTACAATTGCCAGATATATCAGCAATTTATTCCCTACGGTTCCAAGCATTTCGAATCAAAAAAAGAAGATGTAAACAAAAAACTAACGAAAAGAAAAGAATATCTAAAGTCTAAATTTGATTCGTATTTCGTAATCCAAAATCATTACATTGATAAATGAATAAGTCTTATCGGTAACTCCAAATTTGATAGCTTTCTATTCTCGTAATGTATACATTTTCGTTTATGTGATATTTTACTTTACGTTTTCCTATACATTATTTCTATATATATATATATATATATATAATTACTCATATAGGCTGAAAAAGGGTAGTGAAGAGGTGGGTTGTATAGGAAAAGTAGATAACATCCCCTTTCCTCTTATGCACAATATCTAAATGTATTATGGTACCTACTCGCATTCGTCGTCTGTATTGTACATTACAGCATAATAGGCACAATCAACCCAAAACTACATTATACTATATAACTCTATGGTAATACAACAGTTCTGTTCTGGTTCTGCTGATGATCAGCTTATATTATTTTATCCTCTCGGCGTGACTCTATGTGGTATGACGTCTACCCTCAAAACAGCAGTCACTCATGCATAAGTTGTCACATAGTGATTAATGGGTGTCGAACAAATTGTCTAGAAAAACAGAAGGGGTCATGAATAAAATAAACAGATATATTTTATTTTTACATGAGATTAGTCCATATCAAATTTTAAATAATTTTTTTTTCTTTTCTTTTTTTCTTTTTGGGGATGTTGGTATATATTCATTTTTATAGAAAATGCACATTACATTTTTTGTATTGTATTGTTATATTATTTTTGAAAAAGCTTACGCAGATTAACCTACTTCTTGTTACACAAATTCAAATGCTTATGAACTCCATAATTTCAGTTTGATTGCATTTTAAATTCTATCAATAATAATTTTTAAAAAAAAAGAAGAAAAACAATTCCATATATTTTGATAATTTTATTGAAATAAATAGATCTGATTAACATTTCCTTCCATTATATTTTATATTGAAATGCTAATCCATCCATAAACATTCTCGCTTACGTATTTCTATATTATATAAAAGATAATTATTAAATACATTACTTTAGTATCAATATTACGTTTAAAATTTCTTGCAATTCTGTCACAATGTCTCAACAGACCATAAAGGTTTATGAATAAAATAGTCTCTGGCTGTCTAATGGTCGTTCAGGGAACAAACATAATGGCCTCCCATTCCCAAATGAATGAAATGATATAAAATATGTATAGTTTAGTTGTATACCATTTTATACACAATTGTTGGTATTACATTTACTGCTTCTCTGCCATATATTGTTTAATATAACATACATACTCTTAACCTTATATGGCGACATATGATATAAAAAATTGTATTTTAGTAAAATATAAGACGGAATGATATAAATATGTGCGGGTACCAAACTAACTTGTAACTTACATTACATATCCAATTTGAGGGTAAGTAGTGGTGAAATATTATTATACTTTATATGGAATACAAGCTATATGTCTTAACTTTCGACTCTCATATTCCCAACCCTTAGTGCTCAATGCATTTTTTATGTACTAAACGCCCTCACCACCGTCGTCGTCGTCTCCCCATGCACATTTCTGCGTTTTCATTTTAAAACATTATTTTCAATATTTTCATCCACAAAAATATGAATGTGTCTTCGGGTCTCGAATTATATTATAGGTAGGCTACTTATTACTTACAGAAGATATGATATAATATATACTCGTATTATTATCATTATTATTATGGTTTTCTAAAAATTATTCATACATTAATAATTTATAAAGTTGCGGCAAAATATTATGCGGCATACGATTACGATATGAAAAAAAATAAAAAAAATATTGAATATAAAAAAAACTCCGATATTAAAGTTTTTCTTTTTGTTGCTGTATTTGCTGTTTTATTTTGTGTTGATATAGATATTTTTTTTATTTTCATTTTTTTTTTTTACTTGCTTTAACGTGCAGACATAACAACGCATTCATATTTAGTTTTTCATTTAAAATTCCATAACTGTCAATTTTTATCGGCATTTGTTCAAGTTTTTTGTGTATTTATTTGCCGCTGCACAGGTTTTTTTTATTCCACATTTTCAATGTTTTTTTTTTCGTATTTTTTTTTTGTTTGTCGTTAAATATAAATATAATAAAAATTGACGAGCACTGTAATACAAGGTAATCGACGTCGTTTATGTTCTTTTTTTTTTCTGTGCTGAATGCATTTAATATCGGTAATTTTCAGAAAATGATTGTTCTATAGACGGAATGAGCAAAAAATTATTGAATTTTGAGCGATCATTTACAATAAACAATAATTTTTTTTTCTTTCTGATTCCTTTTTTATGTGCCTACGTTGTACAATTAATCAGTTTCTTTTAAAGGGGAGAACAACGAAAATTGTTTTTATTATTTATTTTTTATTTTATATTTTTTCTATATTTTTATTTTACTTACTTATTGATTTAATGTCGTTTATTTTATAATCATTTGAGAAAAAGACAATATAAAATTCATTATAAACTCACTTACAAAACTAATAACAAAACAATACATTGAAAAATTATTCTCAATTAGTCCATTAATCTACAGTTTTGTAAATGAAAAGAAGTTAATTTTTGATTCATACATTATTGCATCTAATTTTTGAATATTGCCTGAATAAAAAAGTGTGAAACGTACCAAAAACGAATCTCAAAATATCGAAGGCAAAGAAAAAACACCAAACAAAACAAAACCAAATGTAATGAAACATTGTTAAAAAAAAAAAAGAATGAAAAATCAGCACCGTGTGGGTTGATGCTTTTATTTGCTAATTAAATTTCATACAATCATAATATGAAAAAATAAATCTCGAAACCATTGAATGTTAGCAACATTGACGATATTCTGTAGCGGAATTTTTATTTGTGTGTCATAAAATAAATATATTTTCAATATTCTTGTGTGCGCTTGTCTACCTACTTCGCATAGGTAAGAAAGAAAAAAAAGAAGCCTACACATCTTTGTCAAAAAATAAATAAATATAAAAAAAAAGAAAAGAAGAAAAAAAATTACCACAAAATAATAATAATAATACAATTTTATATGGCGCGCAATCTTTTCCGTTTTAAATCCATAAACACAATCCAGTCATCTATATTAACCTCGTGAATGTACCCCCATATTGTCATAAAGTACTCACCGTACATAACATAATCATCATAGAAAATAATCTGTTACCATCAACTTAAACTCGTAAAAGCAACGGATTTTTTTTTTTTATATATTTTACGATTGAACAAACTTGTAATAAAATTGCTATAAAATATATATTATGGATAATTTCGTATCTAGAATAATGTTAAAGGCACCTCCTCTGTATATTGTGCTTAATATGTAAGGTGAGGAACAGAATGCGATTTATTTGCTTCTTGTTATTATTATTATTTTTGTTTTGTTGGTTTTTTTTTTTTTTTGCTTTGTTGCTGAACATTTGAAGTGAAGGGCTACTGTTCATTTTTATTTTTTATTATATGTTGCATTGCATATAAATGATATGACCATGTACTGCCCCAAACGATCATTATTCGATGTACTTATAAGAATAGATGCTAAAACTAACCATTAACTAAGTGGAAAAAATTAATGAAAATAAATTATATTCGTCGATATGAAAAACGTTCGAGTTAGGTTCTTAACATCAAATAGACATGTGGCTTTATTATGGATATAAACATGATTTTTATAGCACAATAATAATATAAAATATAACATTATAGACGTTTAAAGAAAATATAATGCATAGTTTTGCCCATGTACAATTTCTAAAAAGAAAAGAATTTTAATACTTACGCTGATATTAAAAATATTATAGCTACCTATTTACCGAAACTAAATCTCTACTATTTTTCTACACCTATTTATTGTGGTTTAGAGTAATTTTATATTAATATGTACATCATTTTGAAATACCTATATTAATATATTTCTATTAAAACATTTTTTAACGACAAAATCGATTCTCTGGTATTTTAATTAATAAATTAACAGATTGAATTTTAAGTCATGTCATCGTAAAATTATAACTTAATTTAAAAAAATATTCACATAAATTTTTAATTACTTTTCACAATTAATTAATAAAAAAATATTTATTTATTTTCAGGTTTATCAATGCTAGACGTAGAATCGTTCAACCAATGATTGACCAATCAAATAGAGCAGGTAATTTGCATTCAAATAAAGTACATCTAATTACATAGTGGAAAAAGAAAATGGAAAAGCCAAAAAAAAAAACAATGAATAAAAAACAATAGAGATAATTTTATTTAGAAGTTGATTTTTATTTGTTGTGGCTCTATTGATTGTTTATTTTCATTGTTTTTTGTTTTTTGTTTTTTTGGTTTTTCTTCAAGGAAATGTAATCTACCGAGTTTTTCAAAAAATTAAATTAATTTATTTATTGAAACGCCTGTAATATTATCATCCGTTCAACATCCAATGCGACTTTATAAAGATAATTTTTTTTTTTCGTGACCAATTATAATTTAAATGTAAATTCCACGTAATTCAATATTTTTTTTTTATACAATATTAGTCTATTAACTTTTTTCAAGTTTCTTGAGTATCTTTGCCCACTGTCTGTCCATAATTCCATTTCTTTTACCCCTTTCAACCTCCTGATGCACTTGTCCTATTTTCGATAATCATTCGCAAGACGTCCACAAAATCAACAAAAAATTGAATATTTATCTAAAATTTATTTATTTTTATAAACAGACGTCATCTATTTATTTATATCCAGCTATCTTCCTTATCTTCTATTATCCTCCCTCCCGTTTCATGTGAAAACATACTTTAAGGACAACCACCCTTCATTTAAATTTTTTAATTATTAAAAAAAGGACCTGAAAATTATTTTATTACATTAATTTCTAAAATTCATCTCCTTATATTTATTCAATAAAATTCTATAATAAAAAGGAATATATTTTCGTATCGTCATTACTTTGGCTATGTGTGACAATACTTACAAAACTATAAAGCGGAAAATGGTTCGTATCTGAAAACATTAAGATAATATGTAATAATATGCCAAGACAATGAAACCCCTTGTCAGGTTTCGCATAAAGATTTCAACAGTGGAAAATTGAAAAAGAGGATTAGAAAGTTCTTGCAAACAGAAAAGTGTTTAGAATGTTTTTCTGTATACCCCATTCGTCTATCTACTTTCAAAGACTTTTGCGTTGTTTTCTGAATTTATATTGTCTACTTATTTCTGCCGAATTTTATTTTATTAATTTTCTCTTTTCTTCCGAGTATCTTTTCACAAGGAAGTACTGACTTAAAAGTTTTGTAATTTAATTTGCCATAAAATGGTATTTTCAATATTTTATTGTCGGTACGTTGATATAAATGTTTCGAATTCAATATATGTAATGTATATCATTTTTTTCTTTTTATTTACTTTCAACGATCGATGAGCTAAAATGGTTTTATTAGGAATAATTCACTACTTTTCTATTTTATTATTTCATCACATACACCAACTTGATAATTGTTTTTTTTTTTTTTTTTAAATAAACTCAACAAGAATTTATACATTGCATTACGCAAGATATTATTAACTAAACTGTACGTACAGTGTACATAAATTCATATTTTATTTTATCGCATATAGCACAGTGAAAAAAAAAAAATTTGAATAGAAATATGCAATTGTAGAAAAAGACACATTATTTTATCTTTATCGCGCATAAACTTTTACATAATAATATTATATACGAATATTATAATACTTATAGATATTATAAAAGATAACACTTATTAATTAATCACAATTAAGGTTACCAACAAATAACAATTAGTAAACATGGTGCACTTTATTGTGGTATATTCATTATATATCTATATTTATTATCTATATATCTGCTGGATGGGTCTATATATTATTTATTCCATATAAATTTCTAGCATGAAACTACATATATATATATATATATGCGATGCAAGCCAATAAAATCGTGATGAGAGAGAAAATACAAGATGTAATATTGAAACTATCGCGATATTCGTGCAATGTCTTTTGCAAATAGTATAGGTATAATAATATGGTATCGCATAACATATATAAAGTGGAAAATCATGTCACCGAAGTTAGATTACAATTTGGCTTATTGTCATTGGTGGTGTACGTGTACGGGTTCATATATTATGTTATGTTATGGTTTATATATTGAATGTGTACAAGTACAATATACGAACACTTTATATGCGAATGGGATATAATATGGATAATTTATAAACACTATGCCATATTATACTATTGATATTCAACCCTATTACACTTATATGCTGTAGAATACATAATGTTTATCAAACATACAATTGCAACTAAATATTTGTCGTAAATTGCACATGCACAGCCATTAGATGTACTTATTTTGTGTGCATTACAGTTTTTGGTATAAAACATTATCACATTTGTATACAATATACATATCGGGATCGGTACTACATACATTCAGCATTCTCTATAAATATTTATTCACTGTTAATGCTTTATGACAGGATTTTCTATTAAAATATTTTGCATTTTCCAATAATCCTCTCTCTTGCCAAACTCAAATATTATATTTCAGAAATTTGTATAAGTAATATGGTTTTTTTAAGCTAAACTAATAAAAATTTCTTCATATTTCTAAGGTTATTCCAAAAAAATTGTATACAAAAAAAAATGTATTCATCGTCTAAACGAATTCTGTACAAAGGTATCTTGTGCTTATTATCATTTCGTATAATATTGTAACAACTTTTATTTTAATCAATACAATATATCGAAATTCGGATGTGGATACCTTGTTATCAGTAGATTATATATATTTTCTCTTAAAACATATTATTTTTTTTTTCCCGCAAAAACCAAATTTTGTTCTTTTCTCTGTTAGTTTTTTTTCTATTCTTTTTTCATTTATTCAATCCAATGCCCAAAATATACAACAAAACATCGTATATTACGTGTATTTCCTAACAGATAGAATACACAATTATATTGGGGGAGCAATGGAGTATATTGAGTCGATATATAGGTGGCTAGGACAGGTTGAGAAATAGCGGTCCATTGACCCAAGGGTATCATCCATCACATTGGCACAAAAGGCTAGAGCTATATTTCCGTCCTTGAAAAAATAAAAAAGAAGAAATCTTTACAACTAATTCAAGTTATAAAATATAAGGTAGCAGATCTTATATTATTTCCCACTCTAATGATAACTATTTCAAATTTATTACATTTTTCTATATCGAATCAATATGTTCGATATCATATTTATTTTAAATGATTGGACATTTAATATTGAGTCCCCGGGTATATCAATATTTTAATAAGTACAGGTAGTGTACATGCAACCAATTTATTGGTACACGGCTTCATTTTTGTAGTTTTTCAACTTTTAACTTCAAACTCAAAGTAAATTGATTAAGCTTTGGAATCGTGATTATGGTTTTTTCTTCCTTTTTTAATTGTCTAATATTACTATTTATTTTTTATTAATTGAAGCAAAATTCATATTAAAGATATAGAAACTATTGAATCTGGCCGGTACGACAATTTTTATTATTTTTTTCCGTAAATTACATAGTCATTCATTCATCCATTCATTCATTTATTTATTTATTTATTTATTTATTTATTTATTTATATTTTATAAATATAGAGCTATAGCTATAACCATATATCACCTCCACACGTACCGTACATAATATTTTGCCATATATAAATATACACATATTGCTCTCATATAATATTCGTTATTTCAATTCCAATTATAATCTTAACGAGCGTACAGCAATTAGCAATATAGCAAGAACAATAAATCCTATTCCTTATAGCTAAAGCAAACAAGTCGCTGTTTTAATTTCTTTTCCCGAAACCCATTATTGGAACTCATAATGGCCGTTAACGTAATCATTCTATGGGAGCCAATCAGTTGAATTACTTTTATTTTATAAATGTTATATTATTTGGAGAGAGAGACTAACTGTGCGCACATTATAATCTCTTCCTTTTCTTGATCAATTAATTGGAAAGAGATGTATTGAAGCTGGTATGTATTGTATAACGAACGGGTACTTACCAAAAATATTATGTGTACATGAGTTTTGTATATACCTATTTGCCCATTATAGATGTATAGATAAATGAAACTAGTACAGTTTGGGGAGTAATTAAGGACCCCCAAATCATTTATCATGAATACAATATATATAATATATATGTAGAGAAGAAAATTTTGTGTTGTACTTGGGTTGCTGATTGCTATACGGCACCTAAGGGCTCGTTAAGAATGCCGTTACACGAATATCTGAAACCGTTAATTTTACTGCGTTTTACCGGTTTAAATATTCTGGTAGTATCGTATAATAATACAATAATTATTGTCGTCGTCGTTGGTTTGTAATTTGCTGTAATATTTTTTTCTTTTTCTTTTTGGACTATGTTACACAATCCATTTACTTGAAATAATACATACGCTAACGAATGTATAGCTTTTTCCCTTATTTTCATGTAACGATTTGAAGAAGAAAAAAAAACAAAAGCTGGAAAAAGAATTCAAGGAAAGATTGGTCGAAATAACACATAACTTCACCTGAACATTTGAAATTGGTTCACCAATGGGGCAATAAACGGCTAATAAATATCTTTTAAAGTCGTTTTATTAATTTTCTTTTTACATCTTATAAACGGTGTATTTTTCCTATGGCATTTGTTTGCTTACAAAATATTGCATTTGATTAGAAATTCTATTAGAGTAATTTAATTAAGTATTAAATTTCATGTAAAACATGACAGTTTTTCATGTTTTCGATGAAATTTCATACTTTCTAAAATTATTGCCGGTTTCAATGCCAACTTAAAATAACTATCAACTTTTCGAATTAGATATGAAATTTTTAACTATTTTTCTTCCTATTTTTATTTTTTGCTAATAAATTTTCTGGCAGTTTAATTAAACTCGTAACTCGTAACAACAAACTTTGACATTTGATTTGCACAACTTTCTTTTAGTAATATTATTTTCTACGTAAAACATTGAAACATTTTTGCGTATATTATTCCACTACGAAAAGGTAACAAATAATAAGCTATAAAATGTGTACAAAATAATGCAATCTACATAATAATTGTGGCAGACCTATAGTTAATAAGTATATACAAACCAGCACCTATCCACATTTATCTTATTATATCATATCAAAATATCATATTCCTCTTTAACAATATATAAACCGAATGCTAGCGCTTTTATTAATCTGATCTATGTTTTGTTTTAATACAATATCCAAACTTTGTTTTAATAAGAGCTTTAGACATTGGTGAATGGGAAGTAAGTAAGTGTATGGCGTAAGGTAGATGGAAAGTTAGGTGTTTTTTTTTAGTGAGGCTATAATAATGGGGTGGTAAAATGTCTGCCACGAAATGATGTGGATGATGGTTACTTTTACCTTTTACTTGATTTAATAGAAATTCTGTTTAAATTTTGTAGTATAGAAATTTATGAAAGCTCAGTTTGGTAAATGCAATTAACAATGTCTGAGCTAAGATTACACTTTTCATGCGGAACGGTTGTCTAGTACGGAAACAGGTGCCGATTATTTGTTATTTAACGCGATAATATTTAAGTTAATTCAATATTTAGGTAAGCATGAAGTAGTTAAATTCACTTAATATTTTTAATTGTTGATAACATATTCTAAACTACAATTTAATATTCAAACTAAAAAGAATTAAAAATATATATATATATATATATATAATATATATATGTATATACTATTTGCATTTAAGTTGTGTCGACAATTTTTCAGTAAGCCCATTTCAAAAATCTTACTAAATTATAATATTGTAATATCGAAAATCTTTGTTAAGAACGAATATCTGGAAATAATATCGCTTGATATTAAGGAAATAGGAAATGCGATCCGGAACTTTCAAAAACTATTCTTGAATAGCATCTAGATGGATTACACATACATATTGGTTGTATACAATACAAATTGTTGTTTGTGCCTCATCGCATATATAGAAATATGTTCTGTACCACCATTTATATAGAATATTAGGGTGAGCCTAGGCGTATAAGTGATTAAGGATAATTTATGGCACATTGTGACTATATATTTTTGCAATTTTGTTTATGTGAAAACATCTTCACGATCTTATTGAAAACCACTAATCCGCAATAGCCTGTCTTGAGGCAAGCATTCTATTCTTCTCTATTATTTTCTTCGTTTTTTTCTTCTTTTTTTTTTTTTTTTACTTCTCTTCAATATCATCAACATAAGCAGCATCCAATAGAAGTTTTCTATAATAATTCTTTTCTTATAATATGGATGGATATATGTGCGCGCTTGTACGTGAACATAACATTGTTCTATAACATATTATTGGAATATGGATTTGAGACTCATGTGAAAGGGAAGAGTCGTCGTCAACGATAATCTACTCGTAAATCAATGTATGTCACAAGACATAAACCAAATGCTGATGTATTATTGTATATCCATCCATCTATTCGGTTAGAGTAAAGGAATAGAGGTAATATATAGAGCTCAATATTATTGCAATAAGCCGACATATCACACTGTGCAAAAAATTGTAGGCGGTCCGCGTAAGTATAATGTACATACATAGTTTTAGGGTCAAAGTTTATTTTAAAAAGTATTAATATTATATGTATACATATATATATTATTTTTTCTTTCTGTTATTCTGAATACAATTGCGGCATTTGTAATGCGGATAGAAAGTAAAGCTATTCGATTGATTGCAACATAATATTTTATGTTTTGCGATATGAAAAGTACATTAGTAAGGTATAAGCTCTTTGAATGTTTTCTTATTTATTTATTTATTTATTTATATATTTATATATTTACTTATTTTTTACAAATATGAATTCTTTTATTTTCGTTTTGTGAACTTAATATTTCATATGTTGGATGATTCAATAACTGAAAAATTTAATATCGCTTTGCTAGACTGCTAGAGTGAAATAAGTTAGGACACAAAACATTTTACTTCAAAATATTAACCTTAGAAAATTATTTCTATATAAATAACTCTGCCGGTATTCTTTTTCGTATAATAGCAAGCCATTCATTCATCATTCTGAATATTATAGCAATTTGATAAAAGTGTTCATAACTTGTATTTCTTCAAACAGTTCCACATCCAATTTTCAGCTTATTCTTATTCTCGATAGTATTTCTATAATTCACATTTTTCTTTTACAAGATCAGGCCCATAACATTGATGTGTAAAATAATAATAAAAAATGAAACAGAGAAAATAAAATAAGTAAAAACACCTAGTATTTTGGTACGCAATATGAATTTTTCCCTCAAAATACATAAATTTACCTTTGCTATCAAACACAAGTTTTGCATCTTAAATTATCCTCATCCCTCTTCTTATTTCGCTAAAGTCTGAACATATAAACATCAAAATATAAATAACACAATTTTTAATATTTAATACGATATATCCGTTATCATAATTTAAGGTGTTAAGCTAAAGGATGGCACAGAATGAAACACATAAATAAATAAAAAAATAAAAAAAAAACACAACATACGAGAAGAGTACTGCATACGAAACATAATATATTTATGTACACATATGCGATAGATAATGTTTGTATGTACAGAAAATTGTACGTTATGAGTATAAAGTCGCGTATAAATATTATCCAAAAATGTTGAAACACATGTCTACCATCGCTACATATATGCATGACGTTAAATTATATCTACATTCAGATACAAGCATACACTTAACTTACATAATATAGAATTTTATGTTAGAACAATTTTGCTAGAAGCTTTTACATTATTTGATATATTGCATATTATATTAAGATTGTGTTTTTTTTCTTCTGTTTTTTGTTCTGTCTCTGCTTTTATTATTATTTTTCTTCTTTTTTTTTTCATTTTGAAGCAAATGACAAATTTTAACAGTGTCGACAGTTCTTTAATCTTTTTAATATTTTTAAATTGTTAAAGTTTAATTTTTTTTTTATCATTATTCGGCAGTTAAACACAGCAATGTTATAAAATGCAAATTGTTTAATTGGCGGTCAGCGCCACCACAATGAAGTAGCGATATAGTTATCGCTATAGTTAACAAATTTTATTACATGCGCTACTTTTTTGGTACGCTACCACCCAAAAGTCTTGAGATTTGAAATAGCTTAACTTCCACCACATTCTATAAACCGGTCAAAACACGTTATTAGTATCAAAAAGCTTTCCATCCATTGATTTTTTTTTCTTTTTTCTTCAAATAATTTCTGCAATGTTGTATGCATTTTACTCAAAGAAATCAAATAACTAATAGACCTGAATGTTTTATCAATGAGAGTCTAGACTTATACATTATGCATTCTTCGAAGACATATTTTTTTCTTTCTTTAACTCATTAATATGCTTGAACATTTACCACGGACTTTATTCATAGTCAACAAACTTTAACACAAAAAAATAAAATAAAAGAAGAAAACTTTCTCAGATATTGATTGTATTGGATTTGCCAATAAATTTTCTGGATAATATCTTTAAGTTTATAGGGTTTTCTATAATTTGGGTTTGAATTTTTCGAATCATTTCGACGAAAATGATTTGTTTTGCGATTTCTTTTTATTTTGATATGATTTATCGTTTTTCCATAAAAAGAAAAATCATCTTTATAAAGTCATCAAATAACCTTTCGTTTCTAATCTAATAGTATTTATAAGACAAATATGCGCCTAAAATGTATTGCAATGAATATTTTCAATATATTAATAATTCTATATATAAAAAAAAAAAACATTTTTATATAATATTGTTTGCAAAACATTTCGATTAAAAAAAAATCAGGCGCGAAAGAACATAAATTGACTCCTAATAGTTTTTACACCTCACGCAGGTCCTTCAGCAGCTTATGGCCCAGAAGCAATGGGCTACATGATGGATAGTCAAGCGCATATGATGCAGAGACCACCTGGTGATCCTGGATTCCATCAAGGATATGCACATTACCCACCCGCAGAATATTATGGACATCATTTGTAATTAATGGCGCATTATTCATAGGTAAGTGCCTACACATTTTGGTTTATCATTATATTTATTAATAACCATTGTAGTTATATATTCTCTTTTATTTCTTTTTTGTTTTTTTTTTATTTGTTTTACTTTGTAGTAATCTATGGTTCTAAAAAAAATATTTAAATTTATTATTTTCTTTCAATATTTCAGAATCCGAAAGTACCCAGTGAACGCACTATTCTATCAAATGTTACCAACATATAATTTTTTTTTTTTTTCTTTGGCAAAACATCTATTTGCTAATCCTCCAACATGAAGAAAAACAGGACACGCAAAAAATTAAATTTATAACAAGATCAACCAAACAAAATTGATAATAAATAATGGCGCAATGAAATTAACAAATAATAACACAAACAAAATAGATAAACTTAATCCAGGCGTCAACATAATTTCATAATCATAATATGAACAACGAGTTTTTTAAGTAAATTAATTTGTAAAAAGTAATAAAAAAACAAAAAAAAAAACCTAAATTAAGAATAAAGAAATGAAATTAAAAACGAATCACTTTATACACAACATAATTTACACATGAAATCAGAATGAAAGTAAAAGAGAAAGAGCTATAGGATCTATGGGTTAATAATGTGATTTATTCTTGTACAAAATGTAAAGTGTTAAGAGTGTCGCTTATGTACAAATTATAAAAAAAAATCTTATTTTTCTTATTTTTATTTTTAAAAATAATTCGCAAATTTGTAAAAGTGATGTGTGAACATAATTAATTTCAAGAAAAAACTTAAAAAAATATTTAAAAAAAAAATCAATTTAATAAAAATTAATGATTTGAATTAATAAAAAAAAATTCAACAATAATTTAAAAAAAAATCTATAAGTTGGGAGATACAGACTCTGTGTACAAAAAAATTAATAATAATTAAGCTATACATTATAATTTATAAATACTTATAAATAAAATAATAAATAAATAAAAATAATTAAAAAAAAGAAAAAATTAAAAAAAAAAAAATGAAATTATTAGCATATATAAATTAATAATATAAAACCAACAAAAATGAAAAAAAAAAAATTAAATTTAAATAAAAATAAAAATAAATAAATATCAGTGGAGTGTTTTGTATAAAAAGGAAATCGTATAAAAAAATATGAAATAACTTCTTTATAAATTAAAATGATATATATTTAATTTAATGAAATATGAAATAAAAATTAAATTAATGAAAAACATACAACATAAAAATAGTATTTGAATAATAGATTAGTTTCAAGAAAAGAAAAAAAAAAGAAAAGAAAAACGAAAAGATATTTAAATGAAAAAATAAATTTAATTTAAAAATATAATAATTTAAAATGCTGGCCATTGTTGATAAAGTAAAAAGAAAATTATAAGAATCTACACATTACACACACCAAACATACCCCTCCCCCCCTCCCACACACACAACAAACACATCTTTGATTGATAAAATACAGGATGTATTATAGAGCAAGATGTACAGAAAAAAAAATCAGAAAACTGTAGTAAGTGAAACAAAAAACGAAGCTGATGCTTTATTAATAAAATAGCAATATACCTAAATATGGATCAATATTATAGTGCACATATGCAATGCCACTAGCTGAACATATAAACCATTTTGTTTCCAATTACATACCGTTCGTATGTCATTGTTAGTGGCAAAATAAGAAAAATGAAAAACAAAAATCGACTGACCGGATCTGTTGTTATAATAACAAGTTTTAGCATTTTATTTAGGAAATATTATAAATATATGTAACTATAACATGATATTAATATAATATTAAATTCAATTGTGTATTATATTATTATTGTAAAATAAAAAAAAAATCATTTAAGATTATTGTACATGGAAATAATAACGGAAGTCTTTTTTAAATTGACAACCTATTATTTTATTAAATATAACCTATTCATGGATCATTTATGACTATTTGCATGAATCTGATTTCAAGCTTTTACCTATTTTTCTTTTTTTTAAAAAACGTTTCAATAAATTATTCGTAGATTGATCAAAATCATAGCTAATTGAAAACCACCGAATTACATAAAACAGCCATTCCACAAAAGGGTGTAATGTTTGGAATTTACTTAAACTATAAACAAAAAATCTTAAAGAATATCACAATAAAAGTGATTAAAGAAGGCATTGTCCTCTTTCTGCAATTCGCTTTAAGATATATTGTTTAGAAGATACAGCAAAATTAGAAATAGTTCCGGACATTACAATTTTTTTTTTGTTTCTTACGCGGAATGTGTACAAAAACTGAAAAGAAAGTGTATTACATTAAAGTCTACGTACTTACGACACGTATCACATTTCATAGGCATCGAGCTTTAAAACTTCGCATCGGCATCTTTCAAATTTTCGATGCATATTACGCAACTATAATCAGCATTTAAAATACAAATAACTCTCAACGTAAATTTATATATCAGCCATTTTTATATGTTTAAACACACATGCACCTCTAAACCATATTATATTTAAAACTAATTGATTGTGGGTCATACACACTACAATTACCTAAATTTCTATTTAATTTACCGATAAATTGCCGCTGAAATAATTTAAATGAAAAGCGAAAGTCTTTTTCACATCGACCAATTTATGTTTGTGCATTAATTTCATTTAAAAAAAAAATCCTGAAATATAATACTACGCATTAATTTCAATAGGGCCAATTACTTAATTGAATAGAGTCGCTGATAATTTTATATGTAATTTAAATTGTCTCACATTTACAATTACATTCCATAGATTTTGTTAATTATTATTTATTTATTTTTTTCGTAAATCTTTTCATTTTTATTTATTCACTAAATATATCGAAAATAATCAATGATACAACAGAAAACTTTCTGTTTACATCAAATAACTTGTTCACCTATTGATTTACGTTTTCGAAAAGAATAAATTCAAATAATAAACTCATGCAAATGGTCATATAATTCCTTCTGATCCTTATATTCATATATGCATAAATCAATTCTTTTTCTTTTTCTTTTTTTATTTTTATTTATTTCACTCACGCATGTACTTAAATTATGATTAATTATGATTTCATTTTTTAACTTTTAAAAAGCATTTTATGTGTTAATGGTTGTGTTAATGAAAACAACAAATTCAAAAAATAGGAATAACTAAATGTGTTGCTTTATTGGTCTATATTAAAAAAAAAAAAAAATAACTAATAAACATTTCGTCTTCTATTCCTTTTTCTTCCTTATTGTAAAAAATAATGTTTCGAAAAAGAAACTAAGAGAACTTTTAACAAAATCAACACAAATAAAAAAATTGTTTAAATCGAAATCACTTTTCTCGGATTGGTTATTTCTAATAATTTCAAATTTTCAATGACATTTCTTTATCATTTAATAGCATTGAAATATTTATAAAGCAATCATGATAATTGAAGAAAAAAAATTAAAGATTCCCAAAAATATACGTAATTAATTAAATTTAATAAATTTGCTTTAAAACTCGAACCAATATGGCAAAAGCAGTATTTTTACATTTAAAATTAGAAAACCATTAAAAAAAAAATCAGCATTAAACCTATTTGTAGATCTTGAACCATACATGGAAAAAAAAGCAATTATTATTTCGCTTTGATCATTTCGCGGGCATGATATTTTGAAATCACAAAATAAATAAATAAATAAAATAAAATCATTAAATGAATAAAATTGTATGATTTCACTTATAATTAAATTCAGTAATTACATGAAAAACAAAAACACAAAAAAAAATTCAAATTGTCCAATTTTTCAAAATGTGCTTATCATTTTATGTTTCAGCAAATGCAATAATTAAAATAGATTAATTACAGCAAATATATTACTTATAAATTATAGAAGAAGAAAATAAATAAAAAAACAAACAAACAAACATATAAAACAAGGAACAAATAGTAAAAGAGTTGCCGTTTAACATATTTTGCCTAATTAATAAATAATGTATTAAAAATTTAAAATGATATTGTGGTGGTTAATTTTAACAGGGTCTTATAAATTATTAATTATATATTATTATCATAGCTCATATATATTATATTTATCAAATAATGAAGAAAATGGAATAAACAAAAAAAAACAAATAAAAATGAAAAAAAAAAAACAAAAAAGCAAGTAAAGAAAAAAGATCAACGAGAGAAAATATTTTAACAGAAACCGAAAGAAAATTAAACAAAAATTACTTAAGAATAAAAATTTATATCAGATTTAATTGCCTGTACAACCATAAACTGTATACGATTTAAAAACCAATAATTAAAATAAATTTAAAATAAAATAAAAAAAATTAAATAAATGAATAAATAAAAAATAATAAAAAAATAAAAAATTAATGAATATTGTACTATTTATAAATAAAATATATTTTTTAAATTAATCAATTATAATTAGCTTGTAATTAATATATAATTAAATTAGCAAAAGCCACCACATTACCGGCATTTTATTTAAATTTATAGAATTGAAGTAACTTGTTAGCTAATATTACCAATGACGGCAACTCTTCCTTCATTTTATATTCATTCGTTCTGTTAAAATATGAAGATTGAGTAGGAGCTGTCGTACTCAATCTACAGTTGAAAAGAATCGAAACAAAGAACAAAAATAAAACATTACATCTTACAAATATTTATAATGGTAAAGCAAAAACAAAAAAGTTTTGGTTTAGTGTGAAACATATAAGCTCAGTGCAATTCATTTGAATTGTAAATTAATTTTATTGTACAAAATATTTTTATGGGATATTATTTAAACAGCTGATAATTGAATAAAAAATGTTTTGACCTTTATGGTTTTAGAATGCAGCACAAGCGGTAGGGCACAGGCCAAAACGTCGTGACCACTGATTCCAATTTATTTTGGAATCTTTTCATTGAATACCAAAAGATTCCAAATGATTCCAAGATTTGTGGCCCCTAAATCCAACCAGTGTCCTACCCCTCGACAATCAGTCAGTCAAACATTTTATCAATAATAATAATCATTTCATTCAATTACGGATATATTGTGCAATAATATTTCTTTATAAACATGGACAAATTTCGCTTTTCCCGCATTAAGAACCACACACTTAATTTGATATCTTAAAAGTAAAATAAACATAATAAACATTTTGGCTGTTTCGTTGTCAAAATGAATTGATTATTATACATTATTCGCCTTAATCATGTATACGAATCTTAAAAAAAAAAAAAGGAAAAAAAAATTAAATTTAAAATATTATTAACTAAAAAAAAAAAGAAATAAACAAAAAACAAAATAAAATGTTGCAAAAAATTGATATTGTTGTCATAAACGTATATTTCCATGATTTTAGGATGTTTAGATAATTGTTTTCATTTGAAATTATAAAAAAAAAGTCTTGTACGCTGATACGCATAAAGAAAACTGTTATTTTTTTTTTTTCTTAAACATTCTTTCATTGCAAAGATGGCAAAAAAAAATACTTAATTTCATTTTCAATCCAAAAAAAAAGAAAGAAAACATGAATTTTAAATGTTTTTATTATTTTCTTTTTAATGTAAAAGTATGAAAAATAAGTAAAAAAAAAAATGAAACATAAAAAATACTGAAAATCGTTGTAAATATAATAAATTATAATAATTATTTTGTATTGAAAACTATTGAAAATTAGCAATAGAAAGCGCAAAAGAAAAACCCCCGATTAAAATTACTGTCTACGTTCGTCTATTAGTTTATAATTACTTAATTATTGGATTTTTGTTTTTTTTATTGAAAAACCATAATTACTATTTGTTATAATGAAGTTTGAAGAGATTTTTTTTTTAATATGTATATATATTAATATATATATATATATATATATATTTTCAGTAGTATTTAATACAGAAAATTCATAAAAAAAAAAATGAAAAAAATGATAAATAAAGCAAACGATCATTTCACCTTAAATTTATTCATTTTTAAGATTATTTTTTTCATTAAATTAAAATAAATTTTGTATTTATTACCTCTCAAGCAAGAATGAGGTACATTGTCATTATTATAATTATAAAAATTACACAAATTTTGTTATAATTTCTGTAAATTGTTTTTAGTTTTTCTTTTATGAACCAGAGCATTAAATGCAGCATCTTGTGTATAAAATTAAAAAAAAAAAAAATATGAACTTTGTGTTTTATTTTTCGATAAGAATTTTTTTTTTTACTATATTTTGAGACACCAATTAAACATTTCTTGAAACTGATATTCGTTAAGGACGATTTCCATTAAAAATTGCTGGAGTTAAATTTGGAAGAAGAAAGTGGAAGTAGAGAGAGCTAGAGATAGAAAGATAGAAAGCTACCGGAGAAAAAAGAGAGAAGGAGCCAGAGAGGAAAAGGGCAGAGCTATAGAGAGATACAGAGTTAGGGAGAATAAGGGACTGCAGTTGAAGAATTAGTGTACGCAAAATCAAATTTTGCTTAAATACATTCAAGTTGCCAAGGCGATGACACCGCAGTTAAGTTTACCCGAAAATAGAGTACTTGGTTTTTTTTTCAACTGCGGTTTAGTGTAAAGTCCGCGCGAAATCACCTAATGTGAGGAAAATATTGTATCAATATTTTCTCGACAACTTACTTCTTTTATGCAAAACGAGTGAATGCATTGACTTCTATCAATATACATCTACACCATCAATCAAGTCGTACGAAGTTTTTACAATGTTTCATAGAAATTATCATACGATTTGAACCGATTACGTTTAAAAGAGTTTCAAGAGAAGCTATAGAGTTTAGAAATTAATTTAGTGCGGCTAAAAAGTAATAACAATTTTCATAAAACTATATTGTTATAGAAATATTATTTAACAAATACAAAAAATAAATGAACTTTTTATACCTATAATATAAGTCAACGTTAGAAATTGCAGTTCTAGTAATATCAAAATGCTGAGCTATAGAAAAATGTTTATTGCATTCATTAATTTATTAATAGTTGAATTTATTAATAGTTAAATCCATTTTACAAGTAATTTTCACGTAAAATAACCATTGAAATGATGTTAAATTTCAATGTTAAACAAATATTGTTAAAAAATGTAAATTGGACATTTAACTAACCTAAATCTGGTCTTTATTTGCGCTTCGCGTTTTTTAAAACAATAATAGAAACGTTAATGTGATGCAGAGTGTACCCAAGAGGGTCGTTTGGTTTTTGCGGTGCTGATATAATGTTCTGTATTTGGTCTTTGGTTTGGCTATGCCTACATAAACTATATTATAGTAATGTATTAGACTTATAATGAAAGCAATTGTTTATAATGAAGAACAGAAAAGAAAACAAAACATTACAGTTTAAATACGTAAAAAAAAATTATGTTTTATTTTGTTAACCGAATGAAATGAGTTAACTATAAAATTACATTATAATTTAAATATATTTGGTATAATGCTAATACAGTACAGTGAAGAACAGAAGTTATATAGTATATAGAATATTATTTGAGAATGTATTTAACTCTAATAACAATTTAAAATTTGAGAGAGCTTGTTAATTATTCCATAGGAATAACTCAGGTGACGGCTCCTATGGAAAATGCATAACTCTTACCCTTTCCTCATAGTACAGGCATTAAACAACATAATAAGTAATCAATTGCGATTTTCCATAGTGCAGACTCTGTATACGTTAAGTTATACGTAACATAAATCATGATATGTAGTTAAATATACTAGGTGGTAAAATAATTCAGTAGTCTCATAACGCTAAAAAAAAAACACGCTTATAGAACTACAATAAAAGAGATTAAGGAAATTTTGATACAGAATCAATTTTATTTCAACAAAATCAGATCATCATTTAACATGCTAATCATCACATATATATTTATGACAGTTTTTCTTTATTTTTTACTAGCAATACTTAATATTATATTCTTCTCTTTTTCTATAACTACTTAGTTCCATACATTTATAAAAGGTTCAAATAAGTTTTTGATTCTAAATATAAAAAAAAACATATGCTACTCATGCATCTACCTACACATGGAATGATTTATATACATATACTCAGTGCCGTATTATATTATGTAAGTCTTCCAAGAATTATTTATGTACATTGTACATGGGATATGTAATTTAACTTACCGCCTACGATTAATAAGATTTAACATTAAATTTCATTGTGCCTTTCTGAAAAGAGGAAAAATTAGGGCTCGTTCATAAAATTCAATTTTCTGGGAGGAGTACCTACCGAAAAGTCGGAAAATGTTAGACTAAGGGCAAGGGGAGGAATGGGCTTTAGAAACATCAAAATATCACAGACATCTCTTCTGAGCGAACCCTTAATACAATTTAATTTTCCAAATTCTTGAAAATTTTCTTCATTTTGCTGTTATTACAATTTCTTACATTTTCGAGGTCTCCAGCCACGTCGACCCATGATAAGTGAATATTATTGTTTATTATAGAAGAAAACATTTTATTATAAGCGAAAATACGAAAAGTGTGACGTTTGCTGTTAGGTACTCGTTCGCATAGTAATGAAAAGGAAAGCGTTAAAAGAGGGAAGAAAATCTTAAAATCGAGTGAAAATATAGATGATGCTTCTACATTCTACAATAACATAATATATATATAATTATATATATATAAAAAAAAAGTAAAACGAAACGACAAACATTATCTACAGAAAAAGAATTTTTGTGTATAAATCCAAAAAAAAAAAAAATTGTCGCCAATTTGATAAGTGTGTGAACTTAAATTCGTTGAACGGAATGGTATGCATAACAATAGGAAAATTATATGCAATATAAAAATTGGGGTTGTTTTCATATTCTTCTCGACAAAATATGGTACATAACAACATCACATAACAGTATCACACAAAGAAAAACACTTCCTTAATGCTTTTTTAGGATGTGTTATACAATTTTTTATTATCAACGTTTGGATAGGCCCTGAATGTTTTCTATTTTCAGGGAATTTATTGAGTTCATTTAAATTTGCATGATACCATAATATAAATAAATAAATATGGTTTATGCGGGTGCCTTTTTTTATGGAGCGTAAGAAGTAAGTATTCTTTTATTGTTGTTAAAAATACATATTACAAATTTTCTATTTTGTAGAAAGTTGAATTTTTCTAGATAAACGTTTTATATCATCAACCATCAAACTGTATCAAATTGGATACACTTTTATTTTATTGCACTTTGATTTTATTTGAAGTTCATTATTTCTTTACAACATCTGTTATGCGATTTTATTTATCGAAAATTGAAATGCAATGATGTGGCAATATTCAATTTTGAATTTATTGCATGCGTAAAGGATCGTAAACATAATTTTATTACATAACTGAGAGTGTGATTGCTCGATGCTCGTATCAAATTAATTTT
>JAABKK020000003.1:990894-1009473 GCA_011634745.2 Catotricha subobsoleta
ATATTTATATAATAATAATAATATGAAAATACAAATTAAACTTGACTAATTTTTCTTGTATTAATTACAAATGTTTATTTATATGTATTTTTATAATAGCATTTATATAATACATATATCTTATTTATTTATTTTTTTTTTTTTTTTTTTTTATGTATTGATAAGTTGAATTTACACAATCCTCAATAATATATTTAAACAAAAAAATAAAAATAAGAACGATAATGGTCACCATTAGGGTTGTCAACGCGACGGCACATTATTCTCATGAAAAATTGATTTAATTGTTTTTTTTTATATATATTTTTTTTTTGGGTATATTTTTTTTTTGTTTTTTTTTAAATACCTATTTTACCTACAAATTAAACATTTATATTATTTTTTTTATATAAATATTCTTACATTATTCTTATAATTTATTTCAATAAACTTAATCGAAATAAATTATTTCTTGTATGTGACCAGCTATAATGAATGTCTCGTTTCTTCTAATTATGCTTTTATTTCTATTTCTTTTTCTGTTTTTGTATTTTTTTTTTTTTGTTTGTTTGTTTGTTTGTTAGAAATTTATAATTTAAATTGAAAATATTAATAAATTTAATGGAAAAAAAGTGTTTTTTTTTAAATTTAATTATGTAATATTTTGTATTTATAGATTTTACTTTAAACTTGAATCAATATAATCGAAACTAAAATTAAGTTATTAAAGAATATTGTTTTTTTTTGATTATGAACTTCATGTGAAAACTAATAGTTTAATAAAATTAATTAAATTATGATAAATTATTATGTTTAAATTTTCATTTTCTTTTAAATAATTTGAATTTACTGTTTCTTTTTTGTGTTTGTTTAATCTCATTTGCCATTTTGTCGAATTTTTTTGTTTTGGTTTATTATTTACTTATTTAATTATATATTTATTTTCTTTTTTTTTGTTTGGCGATGGATTTCTTGTGTTTTATTAAATCTAGAGCTGCTACACATTTATTTGTAATGCTAATTATATGTTTTAAAGAAAAATGAACCATAAATGTATCGATTTTGATGCTTTTCTATAAATGTAAAATGTTTTAATTGACGGATTATTTCATTGTTTGCACTAAACTTTACGAATAATTTCTTTATTTATTAATAATTTCATTGTTGTATTCTGTGTTAAGCAATGTTGGTGTTTATGAAGATTGAAATTGCAGCAATGTTGAATGATAACAAATAATTATTCAGAATTGGCATATTTGACGACAAAAAAAAACGCCTTATTTTTAACCATGTCTTTTACGTCATTTTCTCTTTTTATGAAAAATCTCAGAAAAGAACTAAAATTCTATAGAAAATGAAGTTTATATCAATTTTATCATAAATGAGAAACATAAACATAAAAAATAATTTATTTTATCACATTATAACAAATAATACATGAAAGCTGGTAAATTAAATTTTTAGGTATTGGAATTCATAACGATATTCATTGATTTTTTTTTTGTTCAAGGAATTTTGATTATGATTTTTGATAATAATCAATTTAATTCAATTAATTACATTACTCCGAAAAAATTAAATAAGAAAAACAAAAAAGCATGCCAAACACTGCAAAAAAGAAAAAAAAAATTTAATGAAAGTAGTATTCCAGCAAGGAAATTTATGTTTAAAATGAGAACATAAATGAGTGCCTCACATGGAAGTAATTTTGTAATTTACAAATAAATATTTATAGATAATTTAATCTTAGAAATGTTTTATTAACATTTTCTAATTACAATACCAAATTTATTATTGATGTTTTGATATTAACTTAGTAAAAAAAATCCTTTTTTATAATGATGGAATAAACGAAAAGTATAATTCTCGCAGATAATAATAAAGAAAAAAAACCATTCATTGGCATATAATTAGTAATTCGTGGGTTTTGAAGATCGTGTTTCCTCATTTTTTGTTTTTTTTTTTGGCAAAATATTCTTAACATTGGAAGCAAAATAATTTTAAGGCTGATGAATCTAATCAGGCTTTTGTTATTTTAATTATGAAAATAAAGTGAAAAATAATATTCACCATTTAACAATAAAACGATAGATTTATTTACATATAATGGTGTTTGTCTTGTAATACGGATATAGAAAATCAAGAAATAACCGAAATAGTTTGAATCCTAAAAATATAAGAAAAATGAAAAACATGTGTAAGTATTGCTTTTATGATATTCCAAATAAATTTTCTTTCAGTGAATTGTAAATTTAAAACAAAAAAAAGAAAGAAAGAAGAGAAATATTGTGAAATCATGATTCCTATTGAAAAAGAATAATAGTACAACTGAGTACTTATACATAAAAAAAAATAAAAAATAAAATATGATGTATAAAAAGAGAAATTGTGGACGAAAAAGAGAAGAAAATTATTCGGAATTTGAAATACACACATTTTATTTAATTCACTACAGTTTGTGTATTTAAAAAAAAAAAAAAAAAATCGTTTAGTTGCAAATGAATAAAATAAAATTACAATATTTTGTGCAATAAATTGCATTCAAACAGCATTGACTGTGATTAAAATAAACAATTTTTTACTCATATTCATTAAATTCAACTGAAATACAGAAAATCATAAATTTTCTCTATTCAAATAGGGTTTAACGGCAACATCAATTAGAAATTGTTAAGAAAAATAATGAAATGTCAATAAATTACGAGTCGAGAGTGGAAATCAAAGGAAAACCTTTATAATGTCAATCTTACCCATTAATTTAAAAGTGTTCTAGCAAAATATTTCTTCAGACATGAATGACAATTGAAAACTAATATTACCGAACCATATCATATTCGTAATATTGATTTCAACGATTTCAAGCTGGTATATAATCGTAATCTGAAGCATGCTCCTGATTCCAAATTAAATATGAAATAATCTACTATTAATGTTATGAGTTTAAATATAGAAAATTATAGCAATAAAAAAAAAAATTGAAAATAAGTTTACCTTATCAAAAAGGCACCAAGGTTGTATCGCAGTATTAAACATGAACAAACAGCATTTAAAGGTTTCCGATGAAATTAACGTATTATAAACAAATTAATTATAATACGGGCTTTGTATAGTTTTGTCGTTTCACTTTATGTTTCTCTTTATTGTAATTAGAATGCAAAGGAGCAAGTAGATAACTGCAAAACTGGTTTGCTTATTACTTTAATTTGTTTTGTTTTGTTTATTTATATTTTTTTTTTTTGTATGAATTATTATGATTTATTATCATCAGTAGTAGTAGTGGTGGTTAAAGGTAGCACCTTCGAATTCCTGTAATCACAAAAACAAAATTAAAACAAGATCTTGTCCAAGACGAAAATATATATATCAAATTTTAAACATTTTTGCATGCATACCATTTTGTTATAAGTTTAACTTTGAAATATCAATTGTGAACAATGAAGTGAGTTGGCAATATAAATTAGGAATGACATTGTTTTGATTGTGGTCAAAAATAAATGATAGAAATGAAATATTAGTCAGTTTTCTTATATATTGAGTAAACAATTGCAAAAATGTATTTTCGTTTGTTTAGTTTGTTTGTTTGATGAATTAATTATGTGTAATATAGCTATCATTATTCCATTTTTTCTAATAGAATTAAATAAATACAATACCAGAATATCAGAAGAACGGCCTAATACAAATTTGTTTTTGTTTTCATTTTGTTTTTATTATTTTTAAATATATTTTGTTTCATATATTGTTATTTATTATTTTAATTAAACATATTTTTTTTTTTCATTTTCATTTTCATTTATGAATTAATTTAGAGTTCAAGTACATCCCTCTCCTTCCAGTATCTTCATTAAAACATTTAAAAAAAAAACATGATGTCATTTTGGTTGGGTGTTGGTTGGTTGTGTAATTCGGTAGATGATAAAAAAAAAATAAATAAATATTGATGCAATTATTCTTGATAGTGATGAATAAAAAATCCTTTATTCCTAGCATCTTATTTCTATTTTAGAATACGATTGCTCCTTGCTTTCGATTCAATAATAATTCATTTTTGTTATGGTTAGAGATGATTCAGATGGTTGAAAAGATCAAATTTGATGGCCGTTATTGTTTGGTTTTGCAGTTTCTTTTTTTTAATTTATTGATTAAACGATGTTGTTTTGTTGATGTTGTATTTTGCTGCAGTTGTTATTCAATTAATTTTAATATATTATTGATCGCTTGCCTTAGATGTTGAGTTAGATGTGGCAATTGTACCATTAACGACTGGCGTAAAATATGGATGATCCATAGCCTCACGGGCTGTTAAACGTTCGTAATGATCGTAACGCAATAGTTTATCGAGAAAATCTAATGCTTCTGGTGACACCAAATGTTGGTTATCTGAATGAACAAAACGTTCCCATCGTTTGCGCGAATGTCGCGACAATATGTCATTAAAACGTGGATCCAACTCTATATTGTATTTATCCAAATAGGCGTATAACTCTTCAGTGCCTAATACCTTGGCAATTCGAACCAATTGGTCGTAGTTATCGTGTCCGTGGAAAAATGGCTCTTTGCGAAAAATCATTGATGCCAACATACATCCCAGTGACCACATATCCAATGAATAATCATACATTTGATAATCAACTAATAATTCCGGACCCTTGAAATATCTGCTAGCAACACGAACATTATACTCTTGTCCAGGATGATAAAATTCTGCCAAGCCCCAATCAATTAAACGCAGTTTTCTGTTTTCATGATCAATCATAACATTATGTGGCTTAACGTCACGATGCATGATTCCCATACTGTGACAAAAATCTAGAGCCTTCAATAGCTCATACAAATAGAATCGAATATCGAAATCGGTTAGTGTTTGGTACAACTGTTTGAAATCGGTATTATTAACATGTTCAAAAATTAGGGCCGGGGTACGCGACACTGGATCTTTAACAACCGCTAATAGCGATATTATATTCGTTCCGAATCGCAGATTTTCCAAAATTTTTATTTCACGCTTTATTTTCTTCTTTTTTACTGGTTTCAAAATTTTTACCACACATTTTTCATTATTGGTCACATTAATTGCCTCAAACACTTCGCTATACTTTCCCCTTCCTAGTTTTCTAACTAGCTGATAATCATCTTGGTTCGCCCAATCAACTACGTAGCTCTCATAATCCCAATATTCACGAGGTTTATGTGCATTTACGTCCGCGCTAAAAGAAAATTGCGATTTAAATTTTTAACAACAAGAACGAACGGAAACGGAATTTTTTCGTTTGATAAAATACTTACTAGACTCGTGCAGTACTCGGCAATGTCATCTTTCTTTTTATTTCAGCAGCGTATCGGCGATAGACATATGTCTGAGCGAACGCCGATTTTAAAAATGTATTCCCGGCACTTATCAGTCGTTGAACACCAATATTTTATTTATTTAACTAGGCTTTTTGCACAGAAAAATGCGAAAAAATAAAATGTATTTTCCACGGAAGAAGCCAGGTTATAGAATCAAGATGGAGGCGATTTGATTGAAATACGTCTACCTTGTACCATCATCTAATTTTTTATAGCAGTTTATACAATTCTATGTTTGACAACTTAACAATGTGCATGTGGCCAACACATAGTACAATATTATTATACCTTTTTATTTGTTTGTATTGCCGATATCGACAGGCTTAATTAAAATCTATTTAATCAAAAAAGGTATTTAAAGAAAAATATTTTCAAAAAAATTGACTGACGAAGAATAAAGTAACATTGATTTTATTCAATTTATTGAATTAGTCTTATTTTATTATACAAACAATATAAATATGAAAATGATGCGCATTTAATGTAATTACGAATTATATTCTGTGGTATGCTTTTCGTTTAGGGCATTTAAGCAAAGTAAATACGTACAATAAGTAAAGTATTGTAACTCTCTCATTTTGGTAAAGCTAAAACTAACAATGGATTTTTAATTCTATTTGAACATGTTAGGTCGCTGTTGTCGCTTTTATGTGTAAATCAAATGAAACTATCGACACACTCATGTTTAAATTGAGTGAAGAAATGGCTTCACCGAGAGCAATAGAAAATAGACGGAGACAGATCAATGTCATTAGCCATTTGGAGCGCTTTAAGGACACTATATTTTCACGATCCACCTATTTTAGACAGATTTAAAAAAAAAAAAAATGGTAAAATTTTGCATCCACTAATATCCACTTAGTATACAGCAATATCTACCATTTACCATTTAGTATCCATCGATTTTCATTGTTTTTTTTATCCATTTCCATCATGACGATTTATCACTTATACTTATATGTGTCTGTGTGAAACTCTATTTCGAGTAATTTAATTGTTACCTCTAGAGGTCAAATACTTTGATTATTTTTTGTTAGTACAAATTGACCTATTTTAGTCGGCCATTTCGTTGAGTAACACTTAACCTCACATTCTTGTTTGTACATATATTTTTTTGTTTATATATTTTTAAGTTTTGTGATTTTATTGTTTTAATAAAATATTAGACATAAAATTAAGTATTAAGTTTCATAATAATCTGAGTTTTGCATCTATTAAATCACATTTAAATGCAAAATACTTTTTATTTGTACAAGAATGAGAATGAACAAAAATGATCAAAAATGAATTAAGGAAAGCAATTCTGACAGCTCAAACAGGTTAATTAGTTAAACACGTTGAGAATTTTATTTCTAATAGACATACGAATACGAGTACAATACTAGACTGTTAGATGTTGGTAACATTTTTCAATACAATAGGCGTGTTCGAGCTATGGTCCAAGTTATCCTAAATGATCCAAAATACGTAATTACGCAATTTTTTATGTAGAGTTTTTTTGCATTATCGACGATTTAGCTCATTTAATCGTGTTCGAGCTATGATCCAAGTCATAGGTAATATATACTGCGTTGCAAAATTTATATTGAATCACGTAGACAGTGCTGCCGCCACAGCCTTTCTATACACAGTATATATTACCTATGATCCAAGTGAATCTAAATGATCCAAAACGTCGATAGTAGATATAAAGTATTTAAAAAAAATGCGTAACTACGTATTTTGGATCACTTGGATCATAGTGAACCACTCGATATCGACCTTTAACGAACGGTACGAACCTTAACGAAATCTTTAAAAATCTTTATACATATGGCCAATTCGTGACTAATTCATGACCAAATGGTCAAATGTAACACCAAAATGACGACAGAGTGACCAATTCGTGACCTTTGGTCATTTTGTGTTTCTTGGGTTATAGATATTTAAAGATTTCGTTAAGGTTCGTACCGTTCGTTAAAGGTCTATATCGAATGGTTGATCGGGAGCTCGAACACGCCTATTATTAATCGTGATTAAATTATTGTAATTTCAACTATAGTCTCTAATAAACATAGTTGGGACAATGGTAGTGCACAAAATTGCGAAATAACAATTTCGCAATCCACCAGCTCAATTCGCTTTTAAAATTCAAATAAAGGACAGTTATTTTTTTTTATGAAGATGTTATTTTATATAATCATAAACATATTTACATAAAATATATACGTAAAATATAATATGATAAGTAAATAAAACGTTCTACATAAATAAAATACATTAATAATGAATTATATATGAATACCAAAAAAGTAATGGCATCGCTTTTTTTTAAATCTTTATATTCGCCGAGCAAATTACACTTGCAACTATATTCAGCCTGGTGGACTTAATGTCACATTGTCTCAACTATGTTTATTAGACACTATAATTTCAACTGTAGATTTTCTTTTGTCATCAGCTATAAGAGTTTTTGGTTTGACCTCCAGTACTCAGCTACACAATTCACCTAATCATAATACTATGTATGTATGTGCCTTATAGGACATGATTTTTGTTTACTGTTCAACTGAAACTTTGTATTAGTCGAGGTTAGGTATTGGTTTTTGACTGAACGACTATTTTTGTACTGTTTACAAGCAAAATTAATTGACAAGTTCCTTTAGAAAACAAAGCGTACAGCGTTACCCAAAATACCACGCAGTGGAAAAAGTGGAAAAAGTTGAAATAGTTGAAAACAAAATAAACTACAGTGATGTCATCTACTTTTTTCAACAGAATTCTTAATAATCATGACTATTCTTATAATAATTATTTTTTGATTATAATTAGATAATAATTTTAGTAAAAAAATTAACAGTTATGTGAACGTGTTTCCTTAATTTTTTTCCTGTTAAAAGTTATCAATGTTTTGACCGTGAAAAATTTGCAAAGAACTTTTTACAGTATTTTGAGGTAGAGTTTATATTTCTGAATCAAGCTATATAAGCATATAGGATATAGATAAAATTTATATTACTAAATGATCTTGAATTTATCAATCAAAATGTACAAAAATAATAAAATATGCAACAGAATTTCATTGTAAAAATAAAACTAAATCTCGCGTAATATCAGCATTAATGTGACTCAACCTTAACACACTGTATAATCTATATACAATACATAAAACTAGTCTAAAATTGTAGCAGCCAATTTATATAGTTTTGTACTAGATTATAAATGGAGGTTCCATTTTTTTCGTACTATAATAATATGAATATGACTGAAATTCATATAATCATATGAGGTGCAATAAAATTTCAAACGTGATTTGAAATTTTAAAAACCAACCATTGGAAATTGAATCAAATATAATTTACACTTATATGTGGTTATGTGATTATTCGGAATGTTAGACAAAGACTTTTTTTTAATTTACTTTTTTTTTTGAGCTGTTTATTGCAAGTAAAGTTTTTACAATTCCAATTTTATTCTTTAAAATGCGCTCGGTACTAGAAGACATAGAATATATTATTGCACTTCGACTTTGTGGTTTATCTGATACATATCGTATTCATTCATTCATATATAAGTTTGAGTGATAATATATGTATCTTATATAGTACTTATTATGTTTTTTAGTGTCTGCTGAAATGTTTTCTATTGAGTAATGTATTTTACTGAATACCTTTACTATCTACTTACAAAAAAAAATGTAAACAATAGGAAGGAAGTATTAAATGAATGAAGTATTCCTTTTGAATTTTATCTATTAATAAAATTATCACGATTTTTTTTATTTTTTAAGTAAATAATTGAATTTACTTAGTATAATAAATGAAACAAGTCAAAATATATATGTGATGATTCTGAAATTTTGTATAGAGAATGTTTATTGATATTTAAATTGCTCATAAACTAATTTTGAACTGATGATTTTAATGATAAAAAATATATATAAATTTTTTTGAGCGTGGGCATACATTATGAATAGAATTTTATATATCCCATTGAAATATGAAATTATTTAAAGATCGTTTACGGCGTCTATCATTTCGTTCATAATGCAACACTTTTAAGTCGCATGGAAATATCTCCATACAATCAGCACCACCTAATCCCATTGCGGACGCTTTTAAACATTCTAAAATTGATGAAGCTCCTGCTTGTTTATGTATAATACGTGAAGAAAACCAACTTAAACCCAGTCTTGAACAGAAATCAGAATTATTTTAAAATTTATATTAATAAAGAAAAAAAAACACTTTAAAATAAATATCTGATAAATTTACCCCCAAATCGGCACCCAAATTTTTTGATTATCTTTTCTCTTTCGCGTCGATTTATTATTTTCACATAGCACTTGATGAAGACACTTACCATTATCTTTCTCAGCTATAAGGGCCGCCTCAATAGATTTCAGAACTTTTCTTGAAAGTTCATTAATCTGAAAGATTTCTTTTTGCATAAAATTTCATAGGGGCATTAAAGTATAAAATAACTCAGTTTGAAAAGTGACCTAGCTTTCAATTCGTTTAGCATTATATAATGGAAAAAAATAAATACAAAGAATGCTTGACTACTAGCGCTTCTCTTAAACATTATACTGAAATGTAACTTAAAAATATAGATCGATCTTACCTCTGCCGTTACTGATGGTTCTGCGGATCGTTTTCGTCTAACTTCAGCATTGGCCATTTCTCCCTCAGTATCAACGTCAACTTCTTCCATTTCCATTGGCATCATCATCATATTACTGTTATCTGCCTTCGTCTATACAAAAATATTTTCCTTGTAATTATGAATTTAACTAATTTTATTGTGTTTGAATATGACTCTACTACCTACCATCGTTATGCACATTAAAACTTGCAAGATGAACATTCCAAATGATAAAAATGCCAATGTAGTTAAAGCAATATCAAATATATCTTTGAGCGTCATATCTTTCGATGAACCCTTATCATAACTCATACCATAATCTTCGAATCCGTGATCAGAATGGGAATAGCCTAAATTTAAATTATGTATTGTTAGAATTATCTGATTTTTTGAAATTGGCCCAGTGCACACTTATAAATAACATAAAGATATTAAATTCTAGTTTTGCTTATTCTTCTTATGTCATTTATACCTTGATGGTTATATCCATGTTTGTGACCAATACCAAACAATACACTTTTAAATTTATCCTTTAAATGGTGAAATGGATGAAAACTTTTCACTTTGTTATAGAGATTTGGTAAAAAATTTTGTTTGTAATTATAGCTCACATATGGATGAGTATTAAAATTGTTTTCATTTAGATTAGGATAGAATAGAAAATCTGCAGGAGATGCTAAAAAGTCATGCGCAAAAGCAAAATTTAAGCATAGAATAATAATAAAATAAATTATTGAGTATATTATAAAAAGATAAAATAATTAAAAAAATTAAATGTATTAAAATATAGTTGAAATACTTCGTCGCATAGATACTGTAATTATGAAATATGAAAATTGACTACTCTAATAATTACCTGCTTTATTTCCTGCAATGGTTTGAGGAATACTTTCTTGCTCTTGCATATTATTAATTAAATAATTATCTGGACGGCCAAAACCGACTGGAACGGGGTGTTGTATAGCGTAACCAGTTACTTGTCCTTCTTCATAATCATTGCTCTCATCACCTCCATCCACTCGTCGAAATGGTGGCTGCTTCCGTTTATTCCCTGCTGTGTCAATTATTGTGTTATTCGATATGTGGCGATATATATCGTCTAAAGTTGCGGTTCTTTTAAAACAAACACATACATAAAGCTATTCGTTGGTTTATTACGGTATATGTTATTAAATACGTACTTTGTCAACCAATCTGTATATCCCCTTGATCCCTGATCAAATAACATCGCATCTTGAATATCATTTCGTATTGATCTTGCTCTTTTTATTCCTGAAAAATCTAAAAAATAAACCGAAATGATTAATTCTCAAAAAATTGATCTATATTTTATTTTCATTGATAGGTACTGAAAACAATAAATTTGCTTTAATTTGTTTATTTTCATTTTTACCTCCACCACGTTCAATCATTCCTATACGGCCTTCAATATGAGTGGGTGCAACTTCTCGTAAAATTTCCTTTGCAACAAAATTGTTGCACATGTATTTGTTAATCATTTTCCTGCATTCAATTTTTAATAGTAATTTTAATGTGATACAATTTGCAAAATTCTGTTAGATTTAAAAATTATTGTATACCTATGAAATCCCATTGTGACATAAGCACTTTGAAAACTTCCAACATCTTTTAGTGCGACAGCACTTGTTATTTCATTTATAAAACTAACATTTTCATTAGGAACTTTCGGTCCTTCAATTAAGAAAAATGAAGCGGGCATTAATTTTTCACTTAGTATATCATTTATGTCAATTGCGAAATCATCCATAGATCCAAATGATGTTTTAAATATAATGAATACATTTATAATAATATATGAAATCGAAGTCATTATCGAATAACATTCGAATCCATTCAAGTCACAAAAACAACTGAAAATATGCATATGATTTGAAAAGTATGAACTTTCTTGTTTTTGTCAATGTGTCGTATTTACTCTTTGTTTCAATGAGTGATTTTGGAGTATGTTAAATACAGTTTTTTTCTCTAAATTATATTATTTATGTAGTGTTAATTTGTTGGTGCTTAGAGTGCATGGAGGCGGAATAATTACTTTAGTTTTATTATCTTGATTGCATATTCTTAAACGTTGCGTGCCATAAATTCGAGAAATTATCTATAGTCACACATATTTTGTAAGTAAAAATAAACAAATAACTATAACTTTTTAAATGACGTAGAAATCTGAGTTGATTTATGTGATGCTTGAAATTTATGATTATTACTCATCAGAGTGCAAGAACACTTGAAAGAGATTACTATTTTCTTGATCAGATATTTTTTTTCTGTCCAGGCTGTGTCAAATTACAAAATAAAAAAGAAAAAAGGTGATGAGTAGAAATCAATTTTAGACAAAATTTCAGGTGTCTCTAAAAACATTGCAGAGAAATTATTTAATCTACAGATCATTTTTTGAATGATGTGCATATTTTTTTGTTTTTGTCAGTTAAAAATATTGATCTGATCAAAGATTAGATCGTCAATAAATACCTGATATATAGATTCGTGTTCAGATCATAGATCAGATCATTTAAAAAAAATATAAATTTAAGAAAATAACATAGAAAATACATATTTATTAGTTTCAAGTTTAATTAATTTTAATTAAATAATCAATGTTAATCAATGATTTGAAATGCATTTTTCTTTATTTTTAAAAATATTAAATATTTAAAATGGTCATCTGTGATACGGAGACGTACCGATTAAACCCGCATTGGCTAAAAATTTACAGCTGGGAAAGTAAAATGCTGTTAATTTTAAGAGCAGCTTCATATAATATTAAACAAATCAAAATAAAATAGCCGAAATTTATATTCCAATAAATTTAAATAGATTTTCGATAATAGAAAATAGATCAGATCAGTTTTTATCAAAAAGATTTGCTTTAGATAGCAATCTGATCTATTTTTAGATCATTTATAAATTAGATCGCGATCTGTGCCCAACAATTACAAGTAAGTAAATATATATAGGCCTAGGCATTCGGTTAATCTTTAATACAATATAATACAGAAATATTATATTATTCATAAAAGTAACGTGTTCATTTAGTATTAGTTGGAAAGTAATAAGTATGTAATAAATAATTATTTCCTTAAAATATAATAAACATAAACATACAATTTTTAGATTAATGCGGTTCAATAAAAACACATACATGTATCATTGAAATGAATGATAAATTTATTTATTTATTTTCTACTTTTTATCGTTTTTACAAAAATGCAAATATAATATAAACTGACTCTACTAGGTCCAGTAAATCTATATAAGACATTAAGACAAATATAAAATTAAACATTATACAAATAGTTAAACATTAAAATATTTGAGCAATAAAAAAACAAATCCAAAAATGCAATCTGCCTACATAAACAATTTATATTGAATATTATATGAATATGATTTAGTACTAGATTTGTTTAATTTATTGCCAACTACCAATTTTATGCACCATTTTATTCTATCTAGAAAAACAAAATATAAAAAATTCAATTACACAATTCGGAAACTTTTCATATAAGAAGTAATTGAGCACATAAAAATTAAATTCATAAAGAAAACTTAAAGAAAAAATTATAACAATAAAAATTTGATTCAATAAATTTATTTTCAATAAGCAAAAATGTGATTTAATAAATATAATATTTAGGATAATATTAAAATGTAAATTAACATCTTATATAATATTTTTATTTTCACTATATCATTATACAATAAATAAATTAAAATTCAGTTAAATGTTAATTGCAAAAATAATCCTTAAGCTGTTAATAACTTTCATAAACAAGGTGTTAGTGGATTTTAACTTAATTGCTATTATAAGAAGTTTACTTATATTCCATATTTTATATACAAAAGATCAATGCTTTTTTATTTTCTGAATAATGTTAAAAAAAAACAACATATATTTCTATTCGAATGAAATTCATTTGTATTCATTTGTAAAATTTCGATAGGGTGGCCGTTTTTCAATTCATTTTTTTTTTGTTTAAATTGAAGCTAAATTTAATCTAGCTATCTTCAGACTGGATTAAACTTGTGATTATCATATTCATAGGACATAGGCTATGTAAAATGCTAAGCTATGCCTGAAAATGATTAAATTGAATTTAGCTTCAATTTTGAAAAGAATTTAGACAATAATTATGAATTGAGAAATGGCCATATTAGTTTTAAGCCTTTGATAAAAGCCACAATAAAGTCCATTAATATATATTTCGAAAATTTTTAAATATCCACAAATTTTTCTGTACTATACATTTTTGTGGATTAAGTATTACCAAAGTTATGCACGTCCAAAACTAAGAGTCTTTCAATTTTGAAAATCACAATCGATTTCATTGAGATAATTACACCTTAATGTAATGCAATTTAATTTAATTTTTAATTATATGAATATATGTACTTAAAAACAAGCTGGCGCAATTTCGCAACCGGCTTTATGTGTTTAAAATTAAGTAAGTACATTCGAGTATAACACCTAAACGATGCGTCTTTTGTAGTTTGTCAATGGCATAGTTTATGTATTCGATAATTATAATAGTATTTAATATGCTATGCATCAATGTAAACAAAATTAGAGATATTTTTACAGAATCAGGATTTCTTTAGTATAATTTTTAGTTTTCAATAGAGTTTACTCCATAAATATTATTACAATAATATACAAAATATATATAAGTTTAATAGTATTGATTTAACCAATAAGCTTATGTTTTAATTTAAAATTATGGAAAAAATAAATGCTGATAGAATATAGAAAAAATATGTTTTCACGGCAAAAACAAATTTACGCAATAAATATTAAGATGAATTTTAACAAAAAAAAAAAAAAACAATAAAAAATAATTAAATAAATAAAAGATAAGTAGGTAAATATATTTTTTTAATTTTAAATGCTGATTCTAGCATAACACTGTCGCGAGAATTTATCTTGAGAATTAGATTAACTTCTTATCGGTTGATCGTAGCAATATAAGATTTATTGGTCCAAAAAAAGTAAAGATCGCTTTAATATATTTTTTACGACCAGCTGTTTAGAAGTTATTATAAGAGCGATCTCTACATCTTTTTAAGCCACAACTTGGAACTAAGCATTTTATATTGGTATAATCCAACCGTTAAGAAGTTATTCCAATTCTCGACATACATTCTCCAGAAAAATTCTCAGGGTTAAATGTGTAGAGTCATATGGCTATTAGATTTAAACAAAAACTTAATGTGAAAAACAAATAATGGAAATATTTTGTAAAAGAAATTGTCAATTTAAGTAAAATTTGAATTTATAATGATGAGTAAAAACTATTTTCTTCAAAACTTAAATTAAGTAGAACATAAACAGATTAAACAGTTACCGTGCGATTATTGTTAATAATTAATTGTTAATAGTTGATTAAATATAAAACTTTCCTCGGGTGCATCCTCATTACTTTTCTTGCTTTAATTTTTCTTTATATTTATTTACTATTAGTTAAAAGGTTTAACAATCTTGCATAATTTGTAGAGTCTCAACCACTTCAATTCGATCTGTGAAATTTTAAAGTTCATTAATATGTATAATTACTTTAATTATAGATTTGAAAAATTACTTAGTATTCCCTTTACCTTATTCACGTTTTGATTCAAAGTAAAGTCGACAGGCAAACAAATAGTGATTTTTTTAAATTTAATTTATAAGTAAGGAATTCATTAAAAAAAAAAATAGACACGTATTATTTTGTTTTTAATTTTTGATTTTTAGTTTTTATACATTAAATTAATTGCAAAGCTTAATGGAATGTAGGATATTATACAAATAAGTTTTATACTTAAATAATTGAAATGACCCAATAATAAAACTTATTTTTTTTTCTACGTAGTCTTAAATAAAAGCATGGAATTTATAATATTCCTCAAAATATTATTTAAAAAAGTCTTGTTATTATTGGAACATTTCATTATTTTCAATTTGATTCCATTCGTTTAATATCCCATTTCAAGCTTTGGAATTAATTTAAAGTATAAAAACCAAAAATAAAAAAATATATAAGTACCCCTCGGTCTAGTATTTTTGAATTTCATACTTAAAAATAAAATAAAAGCAACAAGCAAACGATAGTTTTATGTCTCTGTCCCATATCTTTAACTAGTTTTTATCAGCCTATTGAGAATGAAAAAAAAAACAATAAATATTGGAATAAATATTTTAGAAGTATGATGGTTAAATGAAAAACTCACCTTATGGATTTTTGAGTTTTCAAAACGCAAAAGCAGCAATATATAATTCAACAGTTTAATCATGCTGTTTAAAAATAAAGTGATTCTCTTTATATGTTAATAAAAAATATAGTGTTAAAGTCTTATATTAGCGTTTATGATTGAGAAAAGTACGATGTTTTCAGCAAAATTCTAAGTTAATTTTAATTTTTTTGTGACGCTCAAAATTTTGAATATAACGTAAGTGTTAGCGACGCTAAACCAAAAATGTTAGCGTTCCCAGGCCTGACGCTATATACTTAACTTTCCTATGTAACCGCATCTTTGAAATATTTGTATACGATAGAATTCGAAAATATTAAATATATAACATATTGTAGAGCTATTAAGGGTTAAAAAGAGTTAAGCATAGCACAATATAATAGAAGATTCGAAATGCTAATATTTAAGACTGTAGGTAACACTTTATTATTCTTGATGAACATAAAATTATAGTTACAATTATTTTTAAACAGAACGAACGAAGTACTTAAGAGCGTCTGTACGGTAGCATTGGGTTAATTCGGTACTCTTATTCAATCCTTATCTGGAGTTAGTTGCAATACGCATCATTCATCGTTAGTTGGATTCGTATTTTCATGAAGTCTTTAATCGGTGTATCCAAATTCTGCCTCCGAAACGTCGTGAAAAATAAAAAACAGACCTTGGATACATCTTTTAATAAGCAATAATATAAGAAATATTTCCATTTACGGTCGAATAACTTGTAATGATTAATTTTTTTTTTTTTACCAATATAAAAGCTTAAATCAAACGCTGTAAGTAAATCTTTGTCATAAGCTGCTGAAGCCACTTTAATTTTTTGCAAATTTGCTTCTCCATTAATATAATAGTTAATTAGTTAACTTGCAGAATCAGTATTATTGCCGTTCCATATTTCATCACAAGCAACACAAAAACCAATTAATTATTTTTTCGCATAAATAAACTGCAAACAAGACTCACATTGAATTTATGCTGATATAGTATGTTAATTATCGATTAATATTAATGAATTAAAATAATAAACACAATATATAATTAACTTAACATCCTAAGAATAATAAAAATAATATTTAAATAACAAGCATAACATAATTTTTCGTTAAATGACGTTTACTAACTTTGACACTTTTCAAGTCGCATTCTTCTGGTAAAAACGAAGTGTCATTTTTTCAAAAAATAGAAGGCATTTTCGAGTGAGCAAGGTACATGATTACATTCACACTTTTTCATGATTACTCAAATTTCGAGTGCGCGTGGTTATAGAAAAATCGTGAATATTTATAGTAAGGTTATAAATAAGTATGAATATGTTCCAAACGTAGTTAGGATTTGTGTTCATGGCCATTTGGAAATTCTTCTTGAAGAATATAGTCATTCAACTTTTATTGGTGTTTGGTTATTGTTATAATTTATTAAACATCAATATTGCGATCGATTTTGCGTGATCCATAAATGGTGAATATCAGTGAATATATTCATGTTCATTTTGTGAATATGTTCATGTATTCATGAATATTCATGCTCACTCGAAAATGCCTAGAATTGATAAAATATTATATATTTTGATAAATATTCAATGAAATTTTGGTTTTATGTGAACACATTCTATAAAAATTGAGAGATTTGAATTCAAGTGTATGGAACTATTTTTATTTTACAAATTATTTTACATAATATAAACTCTGCACCGAATACTATTTCTTAATAATGATAAATACGTGGAGAAAATATTGAAAATGTGTGCATTTAGTTGAACATAACCTAATTAAATAACGCCTGTAAGACCGACCACTTTATAAAATTGTATGGGAAATATGACATTAAGAAAAGTAAACATAGATGTCTCAATTTATCTATTCATCCGCCTTAGCAAAATAGACGGAGGTTATTTTTCTTGCGAAATTGTGGCAGAAAACAAAAAAATAATTTCTTTGAGGGGGGGGGTGTAGTAGTAGTAGGCGGCTGAATAGATAAAATAAAACATCTATAATTACTTTTATCAACGTCGAATTTTCCATACAATATTTTTATAAAGTGGTCTTACAAGCGTTATTTAAAATAGGTTATGTTCAACAAAAATCACACATTTTCCATATTTTCTCTAATAACTTTTTAACAGAAATGAAAAATGAAAAAAGTGCTTCAATCACGGCATGTAGAATTCTATTAGCTATTTTTCTTCTGCATTATGATGTATGATGTATGTCAAAAAAGATGTACTATATAGCTTATCAAAACCTACTAGATATTCTTAATTATTAACATTTTTCAAATTTTATTTTAATTAGGCGGTTATTCTTTATTTCACATTAGTTCGTATCGTCTAACTTATGTTCTAACCGTGATAATAGATATGAGGGTGAGTAATATGGTCGCTGTTGC
>JAABKK020000003.1:1017069-1032572 GCA_011634745.2 Catotricha subobsoleta
CATTAGTTTCTATTTTTACATCCATTAATAATAAATTAATACAATGTCATCACAACAACAAACATTTGCTATGATTCTGTCGTGAGAATTAATCACGATTAAATTACCATGAGAACTATTGCAATATTTTCACTTACACGTTCACAAAATTTTGTATATGTGCACGCAAATAATAACATTGCTCTGATTGGATTGTGCAATATTGTAATACTTATGTATTGAAAGATTCCATATTGATAATACCATAGACACCATTTAAAATCACCAAAAAATATTTGCCAATTCACAGGAATTAAGAATGTTGGGATGTCAATTTAGTACCGATAAAGATTACGAATTTAAAAATGTGTAGCAATAATTTGATTAAAAAATAATTGCGAAGTAGCATTAAACTTATTGAGAAAAATGGCCTTTAATCACATGTATCAACAGTTTGAATTATTTTCAATTTAATAAATATATATATAGAAAATAACGGTTATTTTATAACCAAAAGTTACATCTATTTCTAAAATCTCACGATGTAAGAAAAATAGTTAAAAAATCGCTTCAAATTCGAAGCAAGAGAATATCTTGCTTGAAATAAACGAATCATTTTCTCTTCAAAATAAATTGCAAATCTTTTGTAAAAGAACACAATGAACTGCGTTTTCTTCATATTATTAGAAATTTACATTTATTAAACCAAACTCATCTAGAACAGTTATGCAATCGAAAAATAATTCATTTGATTTTATATATGTTCGGCTTAAAAGCTATTTGGCAGCACTATGTGTCCCAACTTTATGGATTTTGTTTATGCCACTGATAAATATATTTTATACGATATTTGTGACTTAATTCAATAATTTCGTGTTACACATACAAAAACAAAATTATTCTGTTAAAATTTAATTTTGGCAGTTAATTCAGAAACGCAGTTAATAATGGTATCTCTTGATTTTTCTACATATTTGTTGAATGAAAATATGAAAATAATAATTTTTTAACGAAATTATACCCATTTTTAAAGAACAGCCAACAATATTTTGAAAATACAACATTACCTCCACTTTTTTAGTATTAGTTTTAAATTAATAATTCTTGTCTTTAATGTTTAAGAGAGAATCTCGGAGAGAATAAAATTATCATCTTTTATCTCAACGACCAAAATTTCAAATATATAATTCAAATTGTAAAAAGTAGTTTTCAAAAATGGCGACGAGTGTTTACATATTTCTTAAATTCACTTAAATAGGGATTACTTTTTTTTATTTTGCATTTTACATCGCTCCCTCTCTCCTTTTCTCACTTTGTCTCTCGGTTTTTATATTTATACATCAATATTCTTATTTAACTTCATTCAGTACATATTAATTGAAGGTATTAATTAATATTAATATCGTCCATTATATAGCACTATATACAACACTAACGACTAACATGTTTCTTAATTTTCATTGACACAAATTACAAAAATATAATAAAAAAAAAAAATACTTTACGTGTGATTAAAAATGCATAATCAAATATTAATTTAATGAAAAAAGAAAACATAAACAAAAATAAATTAACTCGAATAATTCAAGTAATTAAAAACATAAAAATCACTGCCAAACGTTTTATAATTTAAATTTTTTTTTTCTTCTTTTAATTTAAAATCTTTAAATCCATAATTATTATATAAAATATGTTAACGTCAAACGACCGCCGTTTTTATTTATTAATATTTTTTATTTACTTTTTTTTCTTCTTTTCTTTTTTTTTGTTGAAATTGTCACAATTTTCATTTTTTTTTTTTTCATTTTTATTATAAAAAATAATTAGTAATAATTTTTTTTTTTTTAATAATTCGGGCATAGGCGTCTTAAACACGAAACTACTTTTTATCTTATTTTACAAATAAATTGGTTTGTCATGCTTGATAAATATTCTCAAGGAATGGTGTTTCTCAAACGATTTGTGATTGCCAATTGACCATAAATATTGTAGTTTCGAAAGTCCGCCAAACGTTATTTGTTATTTTGTATGTTGAATTCGTTAATACATTATTTATTTTTTAAGTTTTATAATTAGGTATTGTTGTAATTTTATTTTTGTTACCGTTAAATTTTCTGAACATTTTTGTTTCTTTTTTTTTCGTTTCCTAAAAATGTTATTTTCAAGTATGTATTTTTTTATTATCGTACTTATTATTAATAGATATTATTACAGTTTAGGTATAAAATCATTTAGTTTGGTAATTAATATATTTTTTTTTATTATTATTAATAATATTGATTATAATATTTGCTTAAATTTTAATATTTGATAATATTTTTATTTAAATCTAATCCTCTAAAAAAATTAATTTTTCATTTTTAATTTCATTTTTATTTTATTTTTTATTTTTTTGCTCTCATAATAATAATAATTTTTAAATTGTAATTAAAAGCGACGCTACACGACATCTTAAATTTTAATAATTATTATTACTCTTTCATTTATTTTCAATAATTAGTAGGCTTTAAAATATCATCACAAGGATTTATTGACACAAACAAACACATTTCCACCAAAAAATGAGCGGTTTGTGCGCGTATCATGAGTTTTTTTATACGTTTTTACCAATAGTTTACGATTCTTTATATAAAAAAAAATGACTAAATTACTAATAAAATGTTTAAAAAAAAAATCATTGATACCGATTTTAGTAATTTAGTAAATATAATATTATTGTTAATATAATTTTTATCTTTTCTATATTTTAAATTTTAGTGAACACTTAAATGTATGATCGATAATCTTTTTTTTTTTTTATTATTGTTATTTATAATAATTATTTCGTTTAACACCACAAGAAATTTTTAAGTATCAATAATTTGTTTTTTGAATCGATTTGATCGATTGTATATTGTATATAAATAAATATTGTCTTACAACGAGAATTTTTGTTATTAAATTTTTATTTTTTTTTAATGAAGTTACCTATGTCACATCTTGTTTTCTTTCTATGTGTTTAAAATAAAATACATTGACATTGACATAAGTAAACCTTCTCTCTTTCTTTCTTACTTTCTTTCTATCTTTTTCCTTTCTTTTTTTCTTTCTCTCTCTCACTCTGGCTAACTTTCTCGTCCTGATCACATTTTGGAATCCTAAATATTCATTTAAATTTTTTTTGCTTTTTTTTAAACATTCATTACGAAGAGATGACACGCTAATATTGTTTTTTTTTTATTATTTATATTATTATTTATGACGACATATAATATTTCGTAAAAAAAACATTCTATTTTTATGATTTAAATTTTCAAATTTTTTAATTGTATGCCAATAAGTGGCATTACAATTTACTTAGATAATTTACACAACAATAAAAAATGTCAGTCGATTAAAAAAAAAATTTAATAAGTTTATATTATTATTATTTTTTTTTTTTTTTAATTTTAATTTTAGTTATTAATTAATAATTTTTAATTCAAAGTATTTAAAATTTTAAAATTTTGATATTTTATACCTAAATATTGTTAAAAAATAAATAATTCATTCGAAGTAGTTATTTCGTGTGTTCCATTTTCCGTGTGTGTTTATGAATATTTCTTGACTCGTAAATTAATTATTAAAATCATAATAATAAATTATACAAATTTTAAATTAAAATAATATTAATTAGAAAATGGTGGTGGAATTTTTCTCTAAATTTTAGTATTTATAAATTTATAATTAAATATAAAATTTGGATTTAACAAATGACTACAATAAAAATAATAATATATAAAATGATGTTTATTTTTTGTGTTTTATATATTTATAAAATTTATTTTGGGACACCAGCTCTAAAATTATATGCTTCCGACGTATATTTCTTTTTAATTTTTTTTTTTAATGAAACAAATAAATAATAATTTAATAAATAGTAAAAATTAATGATTATATTTGAGAAAAATTGCATGTTAAATTTATTCTCAAAAAAAAATTTTTTTTTTTTTAGATGTGATTTAAAATATTTAAATCACATTATTCAATGCTTATTTTTTATATATTTCATGCAATTTATAATTATTATATATGAATTTATCCTTAATTTTTATATGACATTAAAACAAAATCGAAAAGTAAAAATTTGAACAAATATTTGTTTTTTTCTTGATATAAAAATCCATTTTAAGATTAAACATTGCCTTTTGCACGCATTGTAAAAGCATTTTTTTTTTAAATTATTTTTTAATTTTCTTAACTCCATGCTGCATATGTGTCCGTGTACCATTGTTCACCGTTTGCGCCTAAAGGTTGTTGGGGTAGTGGTTGACTTCCCCAATTATTTCCACCATTTCCTAATATTATACCACTTGCATAGCGTCGCTTTGGATCCCCCTGGTTTTGGTGACCACCATCAAATTTACGTTTACCGACTACTAAAAAGTATGCCAGTTCATTTGTGTTTTTTATTCGTAAGTTGTAGAAAGAAAATAAAAAAAAAATAATTCGATTAGTTCAGTTATTTGATTGAAAAATTAACTGTACGAAAAGGAAGAATCGAAGAATATTTTAATATTTTTACTTTAAAAATGAAACATATGATAATAAATGAATGGATATTTCAAAGTATGAACAAATTCAGACAGTAGTTAATTAAAAATTATATATATTAATATTAGATATTGAGATATTGTAATCTAGTCTTAGTTGTGTGGCCGCATTAATGTTTGTGTGATTTCAATATTACATATTTCCTATACTGAATGAAAAAAAAATATTATTAAATGATCGTAATACTAAAAATATGAAAACTGTACAAATATTAATATAAAGAACATATTAATAAATTTAACTTCTTATTCTGCTACGATAATAATAATATGTAGCAACATTAACTTCCTGAATACTCTATTTTACTAAATTAATTAAACTTAATAGCAATTTCATCAACATAAACAATAACTATTCCCTTGTGATTTTTTTTATGTTATACCCTGATCTAAATATGGTATAATATTGAAAATCACGGTATAATATTAAATACCATAAATAGGTATGAAAATGTATATTTTCGAACTTCATATCATAATTATACCGTATTATGCTATGGAAATAATCATACCATTAAAAATGTGGTATGAAAATATATATATATTTCAGTATAATTATAGTATATAATATATATATATATAATGTATATGATATATTATTGTATTAAATATTATACCATATTTAGGTCATGATATGAATTTCATGCCATTACAGGGTATAGCAAATTTTTTTTCACAAGGAATTTCCATGCAAAGGGATTTCTCTACGCATTGACACTTACATTCTATTTATAGAATGTGTATTTTGTGCTTTTATATACATAAGCTTCGTCGACTATAATGCAGCGCACATAAAAATGTGATAAATATATCTGATTTTCAACATAAAATATAAATAAAGAGTTACACTTACACCCCATTCAATCTAGTATCATATAATACTAAGTATTATAATACTTGGAGCCTTAGAACCAGTAAATTCAATTTTATTCTATTTACGGAGTAAATATAAAATAATAAATAAAATGGATTTACTGGGTCTAAGACTCCAAGTATTATATAATACTTAGTATTATATGACAACTTTGAGATGGTGAATTATTAAATTGAAACAAGCAATGCAGCGAAAGTGTACATGCCAATCAGTGGACTTGTACTAATCAGTGCACGAAATTCAAATTTTTCGAATAGTGGAATACAAGTGTCAATGCGTAGAGAAAGTTCTTTGCTTGGCAGTAGGCAGTTATTGTTATTAGTTGATGAAATTTGTATTAAGTTTAATTTGTTTAGCAGAATAGACTATTTTCAGGAAGTAAATGTTGGTACACATTGTGTCATCATCGTAACAGAATAAGAAGTTAGATTTATTAATAGGCAGTTTGGGCAAAGTGACGTGAACGTAAGAATTGGTGTGAAAAATGACGTGAGAGCTAAAATTGCCTACTAATTTTCACGCTACGTCATTTCTCACACCAATTCCTACGTTCACGCCATTTTGTCCAAACTGCGTAATATGTTCTTTATATTAAATAATAGCGTAGTAAAAAAAAAAAACATTACTAAATTGATATACAGGGTGTTTCAACTAACTCTATTTTAAAGTTGATCTACAAATTATCACAAATGACGATTGTGTAACGATTAAGGTAAAGTTGCGTAATATCCTAAACTATAACTATGTGAAGCATAATTAAACTTAACCCATTCGTTTTTCTTTAAATCGAAAAAATGTAATTGAAAGAAAAATACAAATTAGTGAGTTAGTTAAACACTCCCTATAAGACAGGGGGGTCTACATTTTCATATTTTCTAAATTTTCAGAGAAAATAATTGATGATGTTTCAATTTATACCATTTTTCATATCACGCGATTAGATAAATGACGATATCACGTAGGATTATAGTAATGTACTATTAATAAAGAAAATTTATGTATTATATTTTTAATGTTTATGAACTAAAACTATCTCATTAAAGATCGAAATTAACTATAACTTGAATGTCACAATTTAAAATTTTAATGAAAATAATATAAATTTTAGTATATTATACTTATTATATATTTATATGAAGTGAATTATATAGAAAAATTACGATATACTGTAATATATTAACGATATATGATTTAAATATGAGATTATTATCTTTACAATTTTTTCTCATGTGAATTGAATCAATTAAATTACAACAACTTTTATTTAGCATATTTAAATATTGTTTTAAATCAATTATCATTAAAATAAAAAAGTGTGACACTAAAGCAACAATATCTCTAGCAAACTTAAGATCAATATTAATAATTTTTAATAAAACTTGATTGTTTGATATTTCAATTTCGTAATTATTTAATGTTAAGAATAAAATTAAAATATGTATTTTTTTTTAAGCGAAAACAAAACATATAATTAGTCAATGTTATAATATGTCAGATTAAACATTAATTAAACATTCATGTGTAAATTAAGAACTGTACACGAAATATAATAATTGAAAAACATCAACTATTATAATTATATTAGAAATTTAAGAAAAAAAAAAAAACATTTAAAAAAAAATAACGAATCGATTAGTGTTATTTATAAATCAGCTATTATAATAATAGAGTAATAACCATAATAAATATTATTAAAAATAAACTTAATTAAATGTACGTGTAAACGGCGAGTTATGTGTAAATAGAATATTTATATATATATATATAAAAAAAAAAGTGGGATATGGAAGAGGAGGTCTTTGACTGAAGGATATTTTTGAGAAGTAATATTATATATATAAAAATTTAAAAAAAAAAACGTATAAATGTGTGTTAGCATTATTAAAAGCAAGGATGTAGCATTTTGTGCAATCGCATTTTTTCTTTCTTTTTTCTTTTTTATTCAATTTAAAAATAGCTGTATTTAAAATCAGTGAGTTGTTTTTCAACGACATTGAAAAAAAATAAATAAATAAATTAGAACAAGTTTCAAGTTTTAATTTAGAAAAACAAAAAAACATTTTTTTTCTTTTTGGTTAAAATAAATTAAAAAAAAAAAAAAATAACAATAAAATGATAAATGATAAATTCAACACAACTAATATTAGAACATTTTTTTTTGCCTTTATTTCTTTAGTATAAATTTAATTTTTATTTAAATATGGTACTTTTTCATAAAACAAACTCAGTCGTGTTTAATTCATTCGCGAAGAAAACATAAATATGTGATTTAAAATGAATAAATAATTTGATATAGAAAAACAAGCAAGACTGCCTAATATATCAATCAATATATATAAAATTAGTGACTCATTATTCATAATTATTATATGAAATATTCAAAAAATAATTAAATATAAATACACTTATATAATGGAATGATATAATAATAATGATTTAAAAAAAAAAAAAAAAGAACAGCTAATCGATTCGTTTCTTTCTTGACTTATATCTTCAATAAGAAAATTTTATAAAATAAAAAATATATGGACAAAATTGTGATGATTAGTAATTTAATATATTTATATTTTTTTGTGAAAAAATATCAATATTACCTGCAATTTTATTATGCAAGAACATTCTCAAGTGAATAAATTCTGTACATTCTATATGAGTTTGTAATAAATTTTAAAATATAAATGATATTCGGAATGAAATTTGTGCTCGTTTATATGTTCGCCAATCAAAGTCAATATTAATAGAAAATTTAATACTGAATTAAGCCAATTAATTTTCTTTGCAATGTACTTTATTCAGAGTTTCATATTTGTTTTTGGGTTTTTTTTTCCACTTTAAAGTATTAAATTTTAACTTTCTCACAACTTTGTCGCATAATGTAAAAATATAAAAGTTAAGAAATTAAAAAAAAAAAAAAAATTGTGATGAGGTAGTTTAGCTGGTTATGGTGCTCCTTATACTGCTTTTAAATTAAAATGGGTGTGATTATAACAAAAATATGTTTAAAAAAAAATGATTATTGAAAAGAAGAACAACCACAATCAATTTTAATTTAAACAATTTCAAATATTATACACTAAATTCAAAACATATCAACAACAGTGAAAACTATTATGTTTATGTTGTTTTAAAGCTCTATAAAGTAAATAAACATAAGAATTTTGAAAAAAAAATAGCAAATAAAAAATTATTGGAAACTGAATCAATATTACCGAAGCTTTTTGAAAAGAAACTTTCATACCGAAAATAACGATTAACTTTATTTTCATATCCTCTTGTGATATGTTTGCTATGAATAAAATCTATCAATGAATTATTATTATTTATTAGATTAGATGCTCTAATTGAATTACTGAACACGGTTTGAAAAGAATTATTTAATTTTTTGATATCGTCTTTTTTTTAACACAAAAAGAAATATTAAGTTCATCGGTAATATTGATTTATTTATATATTTAATTTGTGTCGTTTTTATATGTTTGTCTCTTCCTTTAACAAGAACGTTGTCATGCAAGCAATACTTAAACTATTAAATTGTTAAACATAAAAATTCCTTTTACTTCATATCGTTGCATTGATAAAAATAAAAAATCCGCGCGCACAATCATACTCACTGTAAAATAAAAGCAGTAAAAGAAATACTTAACCCGAAATAAAAAAAAAATTATAATTATTATAATAATAATAAAAAATAAATAAAAAAGAATAAGGAAAAAAATAATGGCAATTTTAATGATAACATTACTATATTTATTATTGTCCTCCTTTTAGATATATTTAAATAAATAATTTTTAGTTTTGTGTCATTGCTAAAATTCAACATAAATTAAGCAGCAATACAAATTCGAAAAAGTCGCGACTGTCGTCACACAATTTTTTTTTTAAACAATATTTCACAAATAATAGGTAGTTAAGAGCTGATGATTGGATATTTTTTTTTTCATAATTTCGTGTGGATAATCTCTCACCTGTTGTATTTTGTAGTGGCTTGCCGCGCTGGGTGCCACGAACGTTGGGATGAGTTTGAACCCCACGGAACCCCGCGGTTATTGGAGTTGCCACGTTGATTCCCTGTCGAACTTGAGGGAACTCCTCCTGATTGATGCCACGGAGCCCAACGGCTCGGCAAGGCACTATGATTCCACGACCATGACCAACCCCCTTGTGTTTTTTAATTTAGCCAAATGTATAATGTGTAATGTATAATATATATAATATATAATATGATAGTTTGTTTGTTTTAAGTTTTTTTTTTTTATTATTTTTTTTAAGGAGTTTAGTCATTTCATTGGTCGGTAAATAATATTTAATAGATGATGACGACATATAGCACACACGTAGCAGTTAGTAGAAGAAAATGTTGTATTTATGTGAACATCGAATTTATTTCATAGAATATCGTATAGGTATTAATTATATGACGATGAGTAGCGAGCACAGCACACACATTGTAGAAGAAGACAATTAAAAAAAAAAAAATGAAGAAAAAAAGAAAAACGAAATAAAAATTCCATTAATTTGTTGAAAAATAATTTTTTTTTGCAAATTTAGCATAGAAAATATATATTTTAAGTCTAAATAATAATAAATTCATTTTAAATTATGTATACAAGTATTATGACATGGAATATTTGATATATCTCTTTATAACTATAATTTGATAAACGACCATATATAAATTTGTTTCTGAAATTTAGAAGTATTGGATATTGAATATGTTTTGTTAATTACAATTTTATTAGAAATTTATTTCAATCTCGCAATATTATTGAGAATGTATTTATTTGATTTTTGTTTTTTTATAACAATGGATTTATATTAATTGACGGCGTAAATGCAATAATCTGTTAAAAATATTATTGTTGACAAAGAACACAATTCAGATAGCTCATATACTACGTATATTTAAACATAGCTCGAAGTGAACTGGCATAAATGCATAAACATTTCCAAATATGTTCTAACGAAGCTGAAATTCAATTAAACCTCTTTTTGAAAAAAGAAGCGAGCTACAAATATCAAATTATTTTTTTATTTTCGAACATATTGAAAACTCTATATTTAAACAAAAGTAAGCGGAGAATAAATATTAGTACCCATAGTCGATTAAGTAAGTAAATTGAAACGATTATAAAAATTAGATTTAATTGATTTCAGTATTCTCTCGAAACAAACAAACAAAATCGAAATCCATATATACGTTATACATGATTAAAAAATAAAAAAATAAATTTAACAATAATTATTTAAATAATTAACAAAACAAACATATTAATAAAAAGCCAACAAAAAATAATAATTAAAAACAATAATAAAATTTAATTCCTTTCTAATATTTGGCTAATAAAAAATGGTGTACATCTTACAATTTATATATGGCCATGAATCAAAATTAAAATTATAAATGACAGAAATTACGACTGTTCAATTATGGAATATGATACAGTATGATACTTATCAAAAATGTATACATAGATGTATATGTAATACAAGTAGAACATTAAATATCATAAAGCAGTACTATGGAAAATTTGTCAGAAATTAAAATTATCAAGACGTAAATATATACTATAAGAATTAAAGACAATTTTGGTGTGATGTTTTATGCATTCCCAAAAATAAAATTGCCTATTGACAACAATTATAAATATACATGTGCATACCAAATAAAAGCTTTAACATTTAGGATTAAATTTTCCAACGAATTTCTCATAGCTCTTATTTGAATGTATATAAACGAAATAGTAATAAATATTATTTTACAAATTAGCGAATTTACCTAAGATATTTCGAAAAGTATGCAAGCTACACTAAAATAATGTGTGCGCAAAATGTGTGTTTTTGAGAGATCTACATTTTTGGCTTTACATCGAATCGATTCGATTATTACTTTTCGAAATATCTTCTTTTCAGCTGGTAATTTTAGCTGCTAACAGCTTACGTGTAGCATGGGTCACACGATGCATTTAACTTTAAAAAAAATTGCAGTAGCCAAAATTACGTCTCGTTAATTTCAATTTCTGTTGTTATTTTTATATAGTTTTCTTAGTTTTTTTTTAAACGAGAATTCTATTCTATAAACCAATGAATAAACTTTCCTAAATGAGTAGTATAAATATAAAATGCATGTTTTTCGAAAGATTTATAGATTTATTATGTATGAATAAATGCCTATCGAACATTAAATATTTGAATTATTTTTAATTTTTTTTTTTAATCAAAAAAACAATCTCGTTAACTTTTGATCAAATTTTTGAGGTCGATTATAAAGATGAAAAGGTTCTGAAAGAACTCAAAAATTTGACATTATTGCTTTCATTAGATGAAATCTAACACAGCATTTTGTAATCGTGATATTTTGTAATAATTTTTTTTTTTTTTACTTCTGCGATTGACACCAAATAGAAAATCTCGATTTAATTATTAATAAAGTTATTTGTAAATAGATAGAAAGTAAATGCAGAAGATAAGACGGTGAATGTAGAATTGGAGTTATATTAATAAATTAAAGGTGAGAGCTAATTTTCATTTTTATTAGTTTTTTTTTTTTTTTGAAACAAACAATTAATTAACTATAATAACAGTACATGGAAAAAGAGGTTTGGTTAATTTGTTTTTTGTTTAAAATCTACAAGCAGGGGGGGAGGATGAATGCAGCTGAAAAACTTGAATAGTTTTTAAGGGTTAAATAAGTTGGTTAATACATTATTAGTTTTAATCTAAATAAATTAGTAAAATTAAAGGAGATGTGTTCAATTGTGGACTGACTAAAGCGGGTTCGTTTTGTTGCAGTTATAAAATAATGACATTAATGTCTTATACAATATTCAATGGTGTATGTTTCCTAAAATTTATCTTGTCCATATTTTTAACGATTCTGTTTTGGCTGATCATATATATATAAATATATATATTTGTTTTAATTATATGTAATTGTATTTTGTATAATTTGTAAGCGAAAGCAATAATTTAAAATAAATTAAATTTCGTAAAAATTAAAATACAAAAGAAAGCAGCAAAGTTAATAACTTTAATTCAAATAATAAAAACAAAAAAATGTATAAATATATAACAACAAAATAATGGATAAAAATGAAAATAAGACAAAAAATAAAAAAATCAATAAATATAGAAGACGTTACAAAGCATTATTTAAGAAATAATAAATTCTGCACCCCGTACAATTTCTTAAATAGTAAAAGCATAAAAATATAATTATAAAAAAAAAAAAAATGAAAAACAAAACAAAAAGAATATTGAAGTGAACACCTACTAAATTTAAATTAATATTCATCATTATAATTATAATTAATTAATTATCATTTTATATTGTGTGTTTTTGTTGGGTCATTTAAAACGCATTGAGATTAATAATTAATTACTGAAAAAGTGTTGTAGAGAAATTTTTCCCTTCCTTAATTTCAACGAATTCATTTAGCTCCCCAGATATAATAATATATACGTATTTATTGCGTTATAAAATAAATTCAAACTACCATTGCGTCAAAGGCTCTCATTAAAAACTAGAATAAGCGTAACTTCATTTAATGGTTTCTGAGATGTACGATATGCACATTTATTTAATACATGAATTAAAAATACAGAGGCATCAGTTTGCTATTATATTTTATAATTGTAATTTATAGTTAACTATCTCAAAATCATAACTATTTGTTATATAATTGAAATTTTACTTTAAAATAATAATTTTGAGTAATTATTTTAAAAAGTAGTGATCATAATTAACAGATTTATTAGCACTTTAATAAGAAAAGTCTATTGATTTTCATAAATCATGTCCTTGCAAAAAAAAGTATTATCAGAGCGTGTATGAATCTCTTACCATATAACTGATTCCAGGATATATTTTCCATTCTTCATTACGCTGTGAAATATTTGTATGTATATTCGAAAATATATCTTGGAATTCATTGTATGTTAATATTTTTGTTATGCATTTCTTTTAAGTCATATTATTAGAAGAGGATTGAAATATTGAGTAATCATTGATCTTGAGAAAATATTTGATAATTAAGTACAATAGTTGTAAAAATTAAAAAAAAAAACAATAATACAAAAAGAAATAAAAATTTAATTGATAAAAAAAAAATACAGATAAAATGAAAAAAATTAAAAAAAATCGAACGAAAATCAAATGTTTTTTTGTTTGTTAACAATAGTGAACCCACCGAATTGTTTCTGTTGTTTCTTTGAGCTGTTTGTGGTCCTGCACCACTACCTAGAGCACTACTTGACGTATAATCAAAAAACTGTTCTCCTTCAAATGAACGATAATAATCATCATAATATGGCTCATTGTAGCCGCCCCGATAATCAGAATAACCATAAAAGTCGTAATCATAATCTACAATAATAATAAAGAGAAGAAAAAGCAAAAATACACACTCACATTCATATTCATAGCTCAAAGTTTAATTTTTTTTTGTCGTTTTTCGAATTTTACGATTTCGTTTTAGAAGGTAATATACTATACTCCATTTTTAACTACCATTTTAAAAGTAGCATGCAAGCAGATTCATTTATGTTTATATCTTGCTATCTATTCAAAGTACAACTTAAAAAATAATCTGTAACTATTTATTACAATTTAATTGCATCAGCTCTGCTCTGTACTTACACAACATTAAAATTTAATTGAAAATATAAGATATAATCTTGGATCAGTTTGAAATAACTTTTAAAATGTTTTCGATGTTACTCAGATTTTTGTTTCATTTTTTCATTAAAAACCATTACCCATTCCACATCAAATGAAAAACATTTATCCAAGTCTTGCTTTTATGAAATGAATGAGAAAAACTATATAAAAATACATAAATGTCAGCGATTAATTGAATCAACCTTTATTTATGATGCAGAAAATACGATTCAAGAAGCAATTTGATGCACCGTATTAGCGTCTCGTTTATTTTGTTTAAATATATTTTGCTCGTGCATTGTACGTTGAACTACATAATTACCTAATAATAAGGCTGTTAATTAGATTCGACTAAAAAAACATATTTTTAATTAAATTCTAATGTTCGCGTAATTTTATGTTCTATTATACTCAAGTGTAATGTATGTTAAATAATTTCATTCTTTTCGCACAAAAGAAGGACAATACTTTTTTAAAAATTTAACTTATTAAATATTTTTTAGTCTTTGAAATAAAAAAAAGCGAACAAAAATTAATTATATTGTTTTCTAAAATAACGCAATAATAATAAACAAATATCCATTAAAAGCAGACTAATTTTATAAATATTATTCAATATTTTTTTATTAAACACCTAAATCAATTTCAAATACTTAAATTCAATACTAATTATATACCTATAATAATTTAACTTAAATATGGATTACAATTATTATAAATGCAAATAATGAACAATATTTAATTTACAATAAATATTATTTATTTCTATAATGTTTTTTTTTTAAAAAAAAATAAAAAATTATAAATAAAATTTTCCCATTTTAAAGGGTTAAATAGTTCGATAATATAATATTCACATCGTGTAATAATGGCAAGATATATAGCACATGTCTATAAAATATTTGCCCCCTGCTATTAATTTCATTTGTTTGATTTTACGGCTACAGCGAAGTTCATCTGGTTGTGCAAAAGAGAAAGTAATGAAAAACCAAAGATTCACCTGGCCTAAAAAATCCCTCGCAAATCGGTATATGTCCCCTGTCCTCAATATAATTTTCCAGGAAGAGGACACACAAATGTATGTCCATCTTAACTATACTACTACCTATGTATTTTTAAGTATTTCTAAAGATATATAATTTTCCTAGTTTTTCAGGCCTCGATTTATTTTAAAATTATCATACCATGAATTATTGTATATGGATTTGAAAATATACCTTAGGCTCTAATATGAATTTCATGACTGCACGCACACGGTGTGATTATATTTACAAGGGTATTAGCATCATTTATTGTTTACTAAGGAACCATAGCTCTCATTTACAGAAATATAGATAGCAGCTCAAAATTTCCATTGTACTCGTATTTAATCTTTATATGTTTTAAAAATCTTCGGAAGTCAATGTTTAAAAATGAATATTGT
>JAABKK020000003.1:1032672-1067208 GCA_011634745.2 Catotricha subobsoleta
CAAAAATTCAAGACAATGAAATACATGAGAGTGAGCGAAATAAAACATATAAAATCTTAATGTGCGAAGAGCTTATCTTTGTCTTGAATTTTTGAGACATCTCTACAGTAAATTCTATGAAAACGAAACATAATTTTATCGGCAATGGTTAATTCGTTAATTGATATTTGATAGAAGTAGTGACGAGATGCTTATAGCTGGTAAATATAAATGTAATTCAGTGATTAATTTAAAAATTTATGGTTTTGTATGAAATAAAATATTAACAATATTATTTAATGATGGTAAATAATACAAATATAATTAACTAGTTGATTGTCTTCGTATAATTGTGAAGCTTTTGAAGTTATAAACACATTTCTTTTTAAGAGACTGAAAAAAAAATTAGCATTTTCTGTTAAATTTTAATAATTCAGGTTTTTTGAAATTGATATTAGTTATTTATCTTTTATTAGATATTAGTTACTGCCTTATTGCAATGAATTAAAAGTGCATTTCGGCAACGGTAAATTTTTGTTATTATTGGTGCACATAAAATACCATATATAACAATAACATTTTGTTTATAATATTAGTATTTTGATAATATCTAATGGGTCAAGCATTTTATATTTTTTAGGACAAGATATAACAATAATTTACTTAGGGCGGTAATTTTAAACACGGATATTAAAAATCTATGGATTTTTGGGAAAAATATCTTTAGTTTTCATGAATTTTTATGGTTTGTTCAATACATCAATATTAAAATGTTTATTCAAAAAAGAACTCAAGTTTTGCTACTAAGTTCGTCGAAATAAGTGAATGTTTTTCTCATAATCCGTGGATTTTTAATTATTCTTTTTTAAAATTACCACTCTTATAGAGCATAATTAGTATGAGGAAATATTCATCGTAGAAACTAAATAGCAGTGACCGCAAAACTCATACGGTTCGATATTGAAGTCAATTCCATTGCACTTAAAATATATCATTAAAGGTTACAGGCATTAAAAATTATCTAGCTTGGAGATTAAGTAGAATATTTCTTACTTATTTTTTACTTATGAACTGAACCGCTAAATTGTAAAATTATCATTTTAATATTCAAGCAACACTACTATATTTCAAATAATAGCTAATATTTATCTCAATTAAACAATAAATTATGCTCAAAAATATTGAATCATTAATATATCGTGTATTAAATTAAAAAAAAAAAGAAAAACTAAATAAATTTACTTAAATTGGCGTAAAAATGATAAAATAAATGAAAGCGGTGCTCTAAAAAAAATATTTTATCGCCAAATCGTCATAGTCTATGTAATTGAATAAATACAAACACAAATAATTTCTCATTTTAGCGATCAATTTATTAAAGGCAAAAGTTTAGAAAAAAAATATGATTAATTAATAAATTTTGTTATTTCACTATTACCATGCGTGGACTTTAAAGACCCAAAGTAAGCTGTACTACTTTTATTTAATGTTTCGTCTACGACATATTTTCTTCTACACTGTCCGAAATAATTATTAACGTAATTGTTAAAGTGTAACAAAATGTTAAATATAAACTCATAAGTATAAAAAAAAGAAAAAAAAATTACGTCAAATAAAACAATTTAGACATTAAAATGTCTAATAAAAGTGAGAAATCAAAAATGATCCGTTTTTTAATTAACAAACTTTCAGCACATTTTATTGAAGATTTGTTGGAGGAGTTAAAAACTATTGTGATGAAATTATGTTAAATATTATTTCAATAAAATAATATCCCATTTTCCTAGATTCTAAATATGAAAACATTGAACAAATTCTTTATGAATTTAATATAAATCTGTCGATTGTTCATAGCATTTCGGTATAGTATTCCGTTTATTAAAGGATTTATGGCGAAATCTAGAGACTGGATATGCAATAATTATAAGTTACTATTTAACATTTGGTTTAACTTTGACAATCGAGTTAAAGTTTATCACATTTAATACGTTTAACAGATTCAACCTGCGTTTCATGAATACCCATTCTATTTTGTTTCATTTAAATACATCACAAAATATATCTGTCGTTATAATTATTTCGGTTTGAAATAAAGTCTTAAGACAAGATATCATTCTCATAATGTTCTACGTGAAACAGCTACAGTTCAAATCTAGAAAGTGGTTTTAAAGCGTACAAATAAACAATGAATAATAACTAATTGACAAAGAAAATGATATAAAGTTGTTAGCTGTAGGCTAAGTGACATTGAACATTTTATTTTAACACTCAACTAATTGTTTTCTTAGATGTTTCTTTATAAATAATAAAGAAAAAAAAACAAGATCATTTAATTAGATTAATGTAATTTTATAATTAACTCATACTATAACTTATGAGAATATCTATAGAAATTTACATATATATAAAATGTATATTGAAATTTGAAATAGCCAGCAAACAGACTTTTACTAATAATAATATAATAATTATGAATGGAAAAGATGTTGTTGAAAAATTCATACTAACCAATTTTATACGAATTAATTTACTTAAAATAAATGAAAATAACAAAAATTAAGCAATTATTATTCACTAACCGCATTCCATCAGATGACTAACTAATCTGAATATAAAATATCTTAATTTTTTTCTTATAAATATTCAAGTTTATTAGATAAAAAATTTAACGATTTATCAGCTTTAAATAACTGTTATAGAAGATACACAAAATAAAAAAATGAAGCAAATTCAATTGCACCGATCTAAATAAATTGAAAAAAATAAACCGAATAGAACATAATTAGATTTTAAAGAAATTACTTGTATATAACTACCATTGTAAATGCCCAATAAAAAATTCTCTGAATTATGTTTCAGATATTTTCAGTATAATTAAAGTTAGTGCCGATGGGAAAAAACATATTTATATTACAACAATTCGTATAATCATTTATTGATTTACTTTATAAAAATATCTACAAAACCATGCAAACAAAATTTATTTATTTATTGTCCTTACAAATAACATATTTTTACTGCTTATACAATTAAATTTTTCTCCGTTTACAAAGAAAAAAATGTGCCATTAACTAATTATTACTTATTTACGACTATTTAATTCAACCAAAAATAAATAAAAAATTATTATGTAAAATGAATTAAACAGGAATATTGTAAAACAAATAACAAAAATTTGACAAGAAATAATTTTAATTGATAAAAATGAAACATAAATAAATTGCAAAAATTAATGGGATTTAAAAAAATCTGACAGGACATTTTGCTAGAGAATTATGCAGGAATAGGATTTAAGATGTTTTTAACATGCGGGTATTGTGTTAGAATAAAAAAAAAACATTAGAATATTAATGAAAATGAAAATTAATAATTTTTTTTTTGTAAAAATAAGAGAAACAAAATAAAATTAATTCAGTTTTTCTTTAATTTAGCTTTTCAGTTAAAAAAAAAAAACTATAAAATTAAAACTATATTCAATGAAAAATTATTCTTTATAAGAATAGAAAACTCTATTCTTAAGAAAAAAAAAATTGTTAAACATGAAGAGAAAATTATTAATTAGTTTAGAGTGTAAATTATTATATGAAAATAAACGTGTCATAACGTGTAACCTGTTAGTCGAAAATATAAATCTCTGATTTTAAAATTTATTTAAATGCAATGAATAATGAAATGCAATGTAATATTTAATATCAATGAGCAACATATTTCTGATGTTCCTTAGCAAAAAATAAAAATAAAAATATAAGTTATAATTATTAATAAAATTATTTTATACATAGCATTTCATTATTTATCATACTGTATAAAGAATCGCGCGCACTAGTTTTAAATAATATAAAATGAATTATTTTTGTACACGGACATGTCTTTCTTAAAATATTATTAATGCTTATATTCAAATGTTTTAAATTAAAGAAAAAAAAAAATAAAAACTATATATAGTATGTATGTATATGTATTTATTATGTTGAGTTAATAAATTGACTTTTAAATGACTTACCGTAATCTCCACGCGCCATTGGTCCTCCTCTTAAGGGTACTCGAGCTCCAGCACCGGCTACACCTAAAGTATAAATACCCATTAAATTATATGGCAAACATAAATTTGTATTAGAGCAGATCTCTACAGATGTATCGTAAATATTAAAAATTGGTTTCAAATTTGAAATATATCCTACTAATAAAAACTAATAATAGTTGGTAGTTGATTTTGAGGATATTTAATTTACCATTTATGTGCTTATAATTACAAGTAAATGTGAATTTTAACCTACCTACTCCTCGCATTGGTGGTATTCCAGGTGGTATGGCCATGGTAGGGTGAGTTGGCGATAAACTTCTGTAATATTAATAGAAATATTTCAATTAGCCTATGCTTTTCTTTATTAATAAAAATATTAATTGCTTTTACCCAACTACGCCAGTTCTTCCTTGCATCATTTGCATCATGCGTCGCTCGCGTGCTCTTAATATTTCTTCTTTTTTCTTTTTATCTGACGGAGGCTTCGCTAATGAAACCTAAAATAAAATATTTTTTTTTTTTTGTACTGAAAATTAAATTTTCTTCGAATGGGTCACTCATTTTTATTTGTTAGTTGCTGAAAAGTGTTTTCGAATTCACGAATAACCAGATTTAATTCAAATGGTAATATATTTTTTTAGTTGCACTAATATTTTCCGTTAAAATGTAAAATGTTAAACAGGTTTTGATAGTAGATTTATTTTACTAGGCATTCAATTCAATAACAAATAGAAATTGTCAATATTTTCAAAATACTTACTTCAATATTTGCACAGCCTATTTCTTTTCCATCTAAGCCGCGCATAGCCAGCACAGCATGATCTCGATCTTCAAAATGTACAAAAGCATAATCCTTAATTTTTTTTACACGTTCCACTTTGCCATATTGTTCAAAACATTCTTTTAATTTTTCCTCGCTTATGTCTTGTGTGAGATTGCGTACATATAATACTTTAACCTTGCTCATTGTTGATTCATCGGGTTCTTCTTGTGGATCAGCCCAATCAACAATAATATCACAACCCCAAACCTTTAATATTCAATAAAAAATTTAAATGGGTTATGGGATTAAATGAAGCAAAAAATTGCACCTAAATATATACAATTATTACAAAAAAGTAGTGAATGCGTGTAAGACATATTCATTCAATTGAATTTTTTTATTCTTACAATTTGCACTGGCTACAAAATAATAGTACAAAAAAGTACACATACATCTTTTTGGTTTACCTTAATTCGACCAGTTCCAAGTCTTCGTTTTGCCAATGAAGCTGCTTTATGTGATTCATATTCAAGAAAACAAAAACCACGATTTTTCTTTTTATCATCTGGTGAACTATAAATAATTACTTCAACGAGGCCAGCTGAAAATTTTTCGAATGATTTTTTTTTTTATATTTTAACTGGAATTTAGTTTTGGTTGGTTAATTAATTATCCGAACTACATGTTTAACCGAAAATAAAAATTAACGGTTCGCTTTTTCTTAAAATACAAGAACTTAAATATTGTAAGTTGGTGTCTTTAAAAAACAAAAATTTCACTAACAATTTTACCCTCCCAAAATACCAATGCCAAAGAACGCTTCAATTACAATTTGAAAATTTCCAATATATATAATTAAATAATGTACTTAATTTCACTAAACTTTTACACAAATAAAGTATTTCATTTATCTTTCCATATATGTATATAAGAATAAAAATATATGTTATATGTGTATAAAATATAAATTATAATTATACATAATGTTTACAATAGTATTGCTTCACTAACTTAAATTATTGTTTAAAATTAAAATTATTTACTAATTGAACGAACATTAAAATGTACAAAGACGCAAAACTTAAAGGATTTTTATATAAAAAACATTAGATTACTTTTTCATTTATAGATTTATTCGTTCAATTTCAATCATAAAGATAATTCCAATGGTAAATATGGTCTCCAGTCATTACTATATCATTGTGTGTGTTTTCAATATTTAAAGTAACAAAAATAAAAATAATAAAATAAAACAAAAAAGCTATAGAGAAAGGATTAAAAGTTATATAATATATTTGTTTACACAGAAATTATTTAAGAGTCATAATAAATAAATTGTGTTAAATTACAGGTGATTTAGAATCATAGATTTATAATTTATAATCAAATAGTTTGACTGTAGCCAGACAATTATTGATTTCTATATTATTGTTATAAATTTCTTATATAATTTTCTTTAATTTTATTTATTATTTTTTTTTTTTTTTTGAAATAATAAAAAGGATCAAATGATAGATAAATTGGAAAACTTAAGTAATTAATGTTTTTAAATATTTCTAATATTATTAATAAATTTTTGAAACCAATACTTTATTTTATAATTTAATTTTTTAATTATTTTTTTTTTTTTTAATTTTAAATCTAATATTTCATTTTAATCGGATTAAAAATAAATTAAAAGAAAATAATTGAAAGTTTTTCATTTAACCACATTTAGATTTAAGAATAAAAAAATAAAAAAAAGAACAAATAAAAAATGTTTTAATGCGAATTTGGCAATGTTTTGGAAGAAATTGTTGAGCTACAGATTTTCAACGTTTTTTGTTTTCGGTTAATTTTTTTTTGTCTGATATTATAGAAGTTGTTTTGTTTTTTTTTTTCACATTAAAGAGAATTTTTAATGAACAATTTTCTTGGAACAAAAAATTAGTCAATACAATTTTGTTAAAATTATAAAGAGTAATATTTGTAATAACCCAAATTAAATAGCCTAATTTCTCACTAATTTGAATAGTATTTTCATTATTGTTATAATTTTTTTTTTTTTGTTTTGTTTTTAAAAAAATTTATTACAAATATCACACCAAAAATAAAATAAAAAAAACTTTCATTTTTATTCACTGACATCCAATTTTATTATTTTATGCATTCAATTTCTTAGTTTTCGCTTCGAAATGAAATACATAATATAATATAAAACAAACGAAATTACTATTTCTTTTTTATGTGAGTTGTTTATGTTGTGTGATGAAGTTGTTGGTTTTAGAACTTACGTGCATGTTTTGAAAATTCCTCTAATAATTCGTCGCGATCTCTATTCTTAGGTATATTTCCGACAAATAGCCGGTGATTGTTAAATGATATCGTTACACCAATCTTTTTGCCTTTCCGAATTTCATAATCATTTAGCTGTAATCAATTTATTTGTTGGTTTTTTTTTTGTTTTTTTGTTGGTTTTTTTTTTTATTTTTAAGAAAATAGAAATGCAAGAGAAAGTGTGTGAGAGAAAGAGCGCATTAAATTAAGTGCGATAGAAAATTAGGTAAGTAAGTAAGTAGTGATTTGTGCTTCAACATTGAAAATTTCATTTTTGTTTTTATTCTTCCAGAATAATTCAAGATTTCAATTATATTTGAAATATTTTTGAATTTAATTGAATTTTCTAATTTCACCACAATTTTTCTCTCAATTTTAATTTTTTTTTTTTTTTTTTGTTTAAGAAGAAATAATTTAAAAATGTGAAGCAGTCACTACATGGATAAAGATACTTTGAACATTATAATCGTTTCGTAATTTTTTTTTTAAATTAAAAAAAAAAAAATTACTAAACGCTATTTCTGCTCCTTTTTTTGTTAACGCTTTAAAATCATTAATTTTTCGTATTTAATTTGCATTTAAAATTAATACATAAAAATCAATTTACGCAAATCACATTCACGTCGAGTTAATGACTGGAGATTGTTTTATTAAAATTTTAAAAGATGGATAGTTTTTCTAAAAAACTGTCATTTAAATTTATATTATAAAACTATAAAATGTGATAATATTTTTCATATTTAAGTATAAATTAATATATATAAATATAATTTGAAATAAATGAAAAGAAATTGTTTTATTGGAGGAGATAGGAAAATGGAAACGCGAAATAATAGTGCGTTTTTATAATCGATTGCAAATTAATTGAATCTATTGGATATTGGATATACAATTTTCATTTGGATGTTCATAATATGTATTTTTAGAAATCTTTTGAATTGACTGGAAGTAATGTAAATTTTAATATAAAAATTATTTATGTTATATGTATCTAATATGTGAAATCTGGTATATTTATTGATGATCTAACAAATTCATGACTGTATATGTCTTTTGTGTTCTATGTAATTTAATACAATGTGGTTTGTAGTTTGTAGTTTAATGATATTTTATAAATTTAATTGGTGTTGAGAATGATTGTGCTTTTTAATGATAATAGTAGTGATGACATAATTTTCATTGCTTTTCGATTTAAATCAATATTTTATTGCTTAATTATAATTATTGGTTAAATATTTAAAAAAAAAATGCATTGAAATTTTATAAGTTAAATGTAGAAGCTTAAATACTCAACATTTAATATTTTAGATTGGTTTGATCAAATCTTATTACTATCACATATTACGTAACGTATTTATAATCAAAAGATGAAAAAATATACGTATCGTATAGGTATATGTATATCTTGTTTTCACTTTATTTTAATTCTCAGTAAAAACTTAGAAATCGAAAAGCAACGAAAGTCATTTTCCTTAATTAAAACTAATTTGTGTCATTAAACAAAAACCTTTTATAAATGTGCATTTCAGCACTTTAATTATGATGCATCATAGATATTATTTAAATAAATTGTAATATTTGAGAACATTTGCAAAAAGATCAGGTGTCACGAAGATTTCTCTAAGTTGCGTCTTCTACTGTAGAACAACACAGTTTTAATTATTGTATTGATTCTATAATTTTGATTTTTTGAACAATGAATTGATAACGTTGGCGCGAATATAGTTCAATTTTATCATATTGGCTTAATAATGTAACATATAGATATCAATCAATTCATGTCACGTATACCTACTAAGGCTAAGTTTAAAGCTTAAACCCATCTGTCGTTTAAAAAAATAATCATTTATGTTAATTACATATTGAAAATTAGTCATAAATTCTATTTAATAATTATTAACAGGCTAAAACAACAAAACTTCTATATTTTATAAAGCGTATATCGTCGACCTATCTTCTTTAAAACACAATAAATCACATTTCATTTAAAGTGGGATGAACAAATGAACTGTAAGTTTTCTTACTCTAAACAAAATGTAAATTATTTTTGCATTATCTGAAGTTAAGTCGACAAAATTAGCTCAAGTGAATTTTTTTTTTTTTGTTTAAGATACTCTTTGTCCTTGTGTGTGGTAGGTAATATTCATAGTAAAGATTTCATTATTTAAATACAAAAAATAGTTTTTAATTACCATTGTAATTAAAAGCTAAAATGCTTGCATTAAATAAGAGGATTTTTTTTTAAATAAATTGTAAAGTCATATTACGGCTTTAGACAATTTAAATAAAAAAAAAAAAAAAAACTGTCTTGCAAAATGAAGCGGAAGCATTCTATAATACAAATTTTAATTATTTATTAGAATTGATGTTAAAGTTATTTTTTTATGTATGAGATAATCTTTTTCATCACCGTAAAATCTATATTGTGGCGAAACAACTAAAATTCTTTTAGTGTTGATAAAACTAATATTTATTGTTAATTAGCACATTTCCATTTTAGATTAATCATATATTTTCTTGTCAATCTCGTTTAGTAATTACTTTTATATAATAATATTTTGCTTAACTACCAATTTTAATTATTTAACAAAATATTATTTTTTAAAGCAGCTATAAAGTGATCCATAAATATAAATTATAATGTATGGATTAAAGTCAGCTCACTAGTACTGACATTTACTTTAAATTTATTGATAAATAATGAGGCTATTAGCCTCTTTTTTTTATTACCAATTAAATTATATGATAATTTATAATTTATTTATAATTATCTTAAACAGTACCTACTTCATAAAACTTCTCATTATGAATATTATTGAGTTTATTTATATTATTGTACCGCTGGTTTTTATTTGAAATCGGAGATTCAACGAGCATGTTAACACAATTTTTATTTCTAATTCACATAGCAAGCAACCACTTCATTTTGTTTTTCGTTTTTTTTTTTTTTTTTATTAGTTCTCTATTTATGGGAAATATAAACAACAATTTATTTGTTTGATAGAAATCAAAAACAAAAAAAAAAATTGTAATTACGATTTACCTTAAGCCTTACGTAATAAATAAATTATGTATACGCATTATAAGGCTCTAAGGCATGAAAGTAAAAACGAAACAAACATTTCGAAAAAAAATAATTTTTGTTAAATGCAAGTTATTTTTCGCTCAGCTGCATTCTTTTTTTTTAGTTTTTTTTTTGCATTTACCTGTTAATTTACCGAATTCGTCTAGTATCTCCTCTTTGCCTTTTGATTTAGGTATATTGCCTACAAAGAGGCGTAGATTCGGAACGCTTATGTTAATTTTCAAACATTTGCCAGGTTTTATTTCGTGGTTATCGAGCTGTGGGTTTGAAATCAAAATAAAAAATAATAATAATCAAAAACAAAACAAATAAAAAAAATTTGTAAACGGAAAAAAAAACTATTAAAGCCAAATCAATAACTTAAAAAGTAAATCTTTTCTGTGTTAATTTGGAAAATTTTGGTTTTTTCTTAATTTAAAAAAATAAAATAAAATAAAATGAAGAGAGATAGGAATTAATAAGTTTTGTTTGGTGTCCAGTACTGGTTTACTCTATTAGGTTGTTAAAAATAAGTGTTTTCTAAATTTAATAAAAGTAGAAAATGGCTGATAAATTTTGAAAAGACCCAAACATCAACAAAAACATATAAATTTTTATGTCAAACTATGAAAAAGTAATATTATCAAGTTACAAATATTTGCAAAGAAACGATTTCACAAATTTCATTAATTATTAAATAAATTTAAATAATATTTAATTAATTCAATGATTAAATGTTGAAAGTTGTGAAATAATTTCGTACTCGAAATACATTAGCTTTTTTACAATTTAGTTTAACACTTATTGTTAATTAGAATTATGATGGAGTCTCTACCCAATAAATGAAAAATAAAAATAAAAATAAAAAGTAAATAATAAACAATAAAATGAGTGGATATTGATTCGGTTGTACAAGGTACATGCTCGGAAAATTAAAAATAAAACCGGACAAGTATGTATTTTGTATTTTTTAAGGCTTTTGCAAAAAGAACATTATTTTAATAAATACCGTAGCTTTTATTTAAAATCAAAATTTATATACATCATTAAGCTTACGTTAAATGTTCATTTCCTTTTTGAAATATGCTAATCAATTATTTGGAATTAGTTTTAATTGCAAAATGTTGATTGGAATAAGTAAAATACATCGGACTCTCGTTAGAAAAAGAAATTATGAATATAAAGAAAGCTTTTTTAAATATATATAAATTTTAAATGTACTTTATAAACAGAAACGATGAAGATGACTAAAATTATGAAGAAAAAAAAAATAATCAGAAAAGAAACTTCTACGAGCGTGTGATAATATTGAACCAAAACCCCAATTTTTAATTTTAGAAAAAAATACATTAGGTTAAAAAAAATTAAAAATCTACATTGCTCTTTGTTGTTTTCAAAAAGCTTTAAGTTTTAAAATCAAATATTTAAGTCAATTGAGATATTTCTTATAATTTCACACATATATTTCAAACAGTTTGAATTAGATATCTTACTAATTGTAAAAAAAAAAAATTAAACAAAAGGTAATTTTGAATATTTCTTAACTAAAAGTCAATAATTAAATGAGTTACATTGATGCGCAGTTCTAATGCTATACGAATGCGAACTTTGTTTTATCTAATTAATGACCATCCATTAGAATTCTGCTACTATTTACTATATTTTTGTTGTACAACTGTTAGCAATGTAGATAATAAATTTTCTTAAACCTAATGGTTACATGAAATACGATACTTAATTATCCTCTATTCAATTATTTTAAGCCAATTTGTTTCAAAATACGTTTATAATAATTTAGAAAGCGTAGCTAATTTTTTTTTTTTTTAATTCAAAATATAAAGCAATACGTAAAGTCAAATTTAAATTAATTATTTGAGTGGATTTTGTGATGATAATATATAAATATAGCCTAAATATTCTTAGCCAATTAATAAATATTAAAAATATATTGAATTTTGTTTTTTTTTTTTGAAATTTTAAATTTTGATGTAAATGTAGTATAAATCCGGCGGGACCAAAAACATTTATCCTAAAATATAATTTTGCTTTAAAAAAAAAAAAAATAATAATAATGGGAAATTTATTTAAATTTATAATTTTGGTTTCGGTATTCTGTTTGTTGCGATAGTTCGGGGGCGAGGTTGGTATTATATCAGCGCAATTACAATTAACAATTTTGTTTTCTTCGTTAATAGTACAATTTACAAACAACAATTAGTGCAAAGAGGAGACCTGTAAAACATAAAAATTTTGTTTGTAAAATTTGATGATCTAAAAGAAAAATGAAATTTTGTATAAAATTTGAAAACCAAAAAAATTTTTTTTTAACAAATAAAATCGATTAGCAAGAACTGTTTTTCTTGAAATGTTGATTCCATTTTCTTTTTTCATTTTAGTTTTAGATGTCACTGCTTAATCGTGTTGTTGGAAGAATGGTTGTCGATACGTAGAATGAAGAATTTTATAAATATATTTTTATCTAAATAGCGAATAAATTTGGTTTTAATCATATATATACTCGTATGTTCTTTGTTTTTATGCCAATCGCACGCAAATCTAGACTGCAAATATTCCTAGAAATGTTTATTATTTATAAATGAGAAAAGTATTTTTCTTTTTTCGTAAGTAATTTTGAAAAAAAAAATCAGGCGCAAATGTACACAAATTAGAATTTTATTCTATTTTTTTTTTAATGCTTGTTCATTTTCAACACTGTTGGTTATATATATATATCAAAAAAAAAGTATGTTATTAAATATTAAATGCTACAATTTGTTCGCAGAAAACAAGAAAATCGCAGTTACAAATAACAATTGTTATTATTATATAAACTTTCAAGTTACAGAGTTTGTGCATATGATTTTATTGCTACCTACGACAAAATTGATCTCGAAACATTAATATATGCTATAAGCGGATATGTAATTGTATTTATTTTTGTTTCTGATGGTGTAATTAGAAATTTGAATAGAAGCAATTTCCTTTGATATGTTAATATACATAAACACATAATGGTCATTTGAAATGGCAATATTTTCTATGATAACCATGACCACTGACCAGCTAAGGCTAAATACATGGCTATTTCTTTTATATTTATAGTCTGGCAGTCATAATGTTGATCACTAAGTATTTTACATCAATTTGATACAAAATCAAAAATCTATTTAAAGAAAATTTAAGAAATCTATAATTTTTTCCACAATTTAAAATTGTGAATTGTGTTGGGATTTATTCATTCGTGTTTTCTGTCTATTATATAATTTTTAAATGTTTTAATTTTCAAAATTCAATGTTAAAAGTACTGTCTGACAATGCGCACGAGATGTACAAAAACATTGCTGCAGTATAATAAAGTACTGAATGAAATTTAAAAATTATGTAAATTTTCTTGTTTTTTTTTCTGTTTGAATTGTTTCTCTGCTGCAATGTAAATGGGTGAACCTAGCCAGAAATTTAAACGACATTTGCGCAATGGAAATTGGAATGGGAGATGTATGTATTAAAGGAAGAGCACTATATAATTACATATTATATATGTGTCATGAGAATATCATGTTCGTGTGGTTTTATTCAATAAATGATTAATTATTTCAATAATTATACTATCAATTTTATGGTCTTTAAAATATGAATAAGTATAAGCAGAAATGCATATAAAAGGGTAATTTTTGTAATCAACAAGTACATTGTGAGGTATCTCTGTAAACAAAAATTAAATATTTTTAATTATTTTTTTTTTCTGTCAACTAAACTATATGTTACTACAAACACATCTCGATCATTTTTAATTTTCTGATAAATTTAACATAAAAGTTTGCAGTAGGAAAACGATTGATGATATTGTTTTCTAATTAGTTTAATTTTTTTTATAAATACCATTAAAAATATATTCTACAAAATATAAAAAGAAAAAAGAAAACATATTCAAATGACATATATTTACAAAGCGAATTAAAAATTTAGCTGAGTTAAAACTATTACTAGAGCTACTCAGGTAAGAGTTTAGATTTATAATTCCATGTTACTAAAGTACTCTTCAATCACTAGCACATTAATGAAATTTAAGAAATTCAATATTAAAATTTCAGATTAAACTTTTACCGTAAACTATTTCAATATAATGTTACGTTAATAAAATATATATGTTTCTAGTTACTTTTTTATTTCTAATTCCATATAAGAATGTATAATCATAATGATATTCATATTCAGAAACTGTCTGTGTTTCAATTCTTATTTTTACGATTAGATAAGTTAATAGATAAATTATTTATTATAGAGTTTCTTTCACTTCGATTTAGTCAATTCATCCATAATCAACACAAAATATATTCCATTAACAATATATGGTTCTATTATTTATAACTAATTTGTCATAAATAGCACGAATTATATTATTTATGTGCAATTTATTAAAAAAATGGTTCACTGAACTTTGCTAAGATGATTAAACCGGATACTTGAGGTTGCTTTTAGATAAATTAATTAATTCACAATTGCAATTATTTAAATAAAATAATAAAAACTATCAAATTGTCAAATAATCAAAAATTGAAGAAACAAGAATCGAGGTGTGTTTTGTAATTACATCGTAAATATCTTAATAGAAATAATTAGAATATAAATAATTTAGAATATAAATAAATGTAATTTTAAAAATGATAAATAATTAAAAATGCCAAAGATATACAGCTACAGACTTGCACATAAATTAAAACATAAAAAATATTAATAATAATGAAATAAAATAGAACAAAAAAAACTAGAGAAGATATTATCTGGTAATGACTACAGACTACAAAAGATAGATATTTAAAATTTTCCTAAGTATGCATACCTATTTTTTCCACGATTAATATCTATCTATTTGCAGTAAGTATGTACTAATACGAAATTTTTTCACAAAATTATAATAAATAATAAAATTTACGCTTAAATGGCATGCAATTAATTTTAAATATAATAAACTACGAGAACGAAAAATAATAATATCTATTGCTTAAATTTAAATTAGATATTGATTTAACTAACAAGATGAGTTTCTCTCTCAAACATATTTATATATTATTAATATGTAATACTTAATATGTATATTATAAATAGATAAATGTAATATATTTGATAGAAAAAATAATAATATAAAAAAATTATAGTCTATTACCTCTTTGACAGCATTTTGTGCAGCTTCTCGACCTGTAAATGTGACAAAAGCGTAGCCACGATTTGTTCCAGTCATTGGATCCATCATTAAGCGTAAGTCCCATATTGTACCACATTTTTCAAATAAGGGAATTAATTCGTCCTCGAACATATCTTTAGGTATTTTACCACAAAATACTTCACAACCGTTGCCCGGTGTTGGACCATCCCAATTTGGTGGCGGTCCGCCATATTTTCTTTGACCTGTTTATTAATATTTTAGATTTGTTTTAAATTACTTTTTAATATTTGGAATATAGTTTAAACGACAAATATGGAAACTAATGAAGTTATACACTTAATAAGAGATAAATATTTTATGGGAATCTATCAAATATGGAAGTGATGACAAAGTATACTTATTTACAAACTTATAATAGATTTCTATCGTTGCTGAAATAGTTCAAAATCAATTTATATAATAAAAAAGTTATTTTATATTTCAATACTGAATTTATGTAATATGTATACAATTTCAAAGTAATAGTGGATGTAACGTTTAGATTATAAACAAAAGTACATCTATAATATACCAAAGTATAGTATGAAACCTCCTACCCAGTTATATTAACCTAGAGCTCCGATATGTCTATAATGAATTTTTATATGAAAATAATTTTTACCGGCGTTTTCTAATTTAGAAAGGAGTAAAGTTATCTAATGAAAATATATTTTAATTATGCACAAAAATGGCATTAAATCCTATTTTCTTTAAGCAACTTTTATGTGATTGTTGCCCAGCCCCCACAGAATATAAAAAAGAAAGAAAAGAATTTTACCTGTTGTTACATCTAATGTATATCCGGTGCGTTCTAGAATTTTTTTGATTTTGTCTTCATCGGGTCCTTTTGTATTTACTGTTGCTGCTGGTGTTGGTACACCTTGTTGACTGGCCCGACTTTTTTGTCGGTATGTTTTCATAACACCACACAAATATGCCGATTTGTTTGATACATGTTCCAAATTTGATTCGAGAAACTGGCTCAGTACATTTAAGGCACCATCAACCGGAAATTCACGTAATGCATCCAAAGCACGTTCATCTAATTCAACATGAGCTAATTTTCCAGTTTTATAAATATCATCTAATTTACCAGCCACCTTCATAATTTATGATGATAATAATAATTAAAAAAAAAAATCGTTAGTAAATTAGTTTATAAAATTGTTCTTAATTTGAATTTTTATAATTTATAATTACTCTTTTATCAAGCCCATATTCAACTAATTTCGGATAATCATCGGTTCGTTCACCGTCTCCACTTCCCTCCAATTTCATACCAACTGTCAAGTCTTCAACTAATTCCCCGTTACCTTCAGCCATTTCTATAAAATAAAGAGAATAGGAAATTTTAATTAATTTTTAAAGAACACAAAAATTACACATTTTCTTAATAAAAACAAAAAGTATTTCTATTCTTACACATTTTGACTATATTTAAATTTGATTTTTAAATTTTTAGTTTCAATACTTAACTTATTATCTTATCATTAGTCTTTTACCGGATTTATAATAGGGGTACTAATTTAAAACTCGGTATTTCGGTATTTATTTTGTATGGAAAAATATACCAAATATCAAGAATACCGAATTTAACAGACTATACCGAGATAACAAATTGTTAATGAGTACCCCTAATATAAATATTTTATAATGTTCTGTTATTCTAGACGATATTCAGAAGAAAAATAAAACATTAAACTAATATTAATTAGTTTTAACTTTTAACATAAACCTAAAATATTGCACAATAAAATAGGTAAAATCATAAATTCAACTTTCCATAGTAATATATAATTTTGAATCATTGACTTGAATGAAAGATAAATTTAATTGAGAGGTTATAAAACTTCATCGGTGAGACTAAAGCTATTTAATTTTGCATACCAAATACCGAACACATTCAAACAATGATTACGCGAAAGTGTATGCTTATTCGACATTTCTTCTTCCTCTCTTCTAATAAATTCTATTATATCTCTATATACTGCCGCACGCACATTTCATTTATTTATTCAATGCTGGCGTCATTGTGTAGCATCATTGGTGAATTGTAAATATTATCTATTTATTATTGTCGTAGGTTATGATCGTTACGCGTTAGGCGTTACGGTTATTTTCTATTACATATAAGTATATAATATAAATATGAATTGCAAAAAATAAAAAAAAAATATTATGCGTACACTTCCACTCACAAATGTATTGGGTTCGTTATAGACAGAAGTAGAAAATGGGCAATATACAAAAAGTTGAACGGAAAATATTTGAGAGAAAAACATGCACTTGGTTGAAAATGCGTAATGATTCGCTTGTGTGTGTATTACAAATTTCTCAGTTTTGTAATTTTGCTGAAGGTACATGATTTTACGGAGAATAATAGAGACAGAAGATATTAATACTTGACAAACACAAAGTTCAATAGCTCCTTTTTAAAATGTCTATTTCTGTACAAAAACTTTATTGATTAAATCTTTCTCATAACTCCGAACAAATAAACATTATGCAATATGTAAAAGCTATTCCTAGCTTTTATGCTGACTTAAAAGCCCAATAAATTTGACTTTTCTATTTCTGTCAATAAAGACCCGGTAAAAAGGATTTTAAAAAAAGTTTCAAGAAAATTACCAGTATGTTACTTATTCGCTTTATTTCTCAACTGATTTGTTGTTGATATAATTATGTTAATGATAAGTTACGTAATGTGAAAATTGAATACTCTAGAATTCATGAGAAATATGTAATTTGCAATAAAACTTCAAGTACTTAATGCTATTTTTGGAAATTTGAAAAAGTGAGGTGGGGTCTTATTTTTAATATATTTTCTACATGTTATCTAACATCTTCATAGGGTATTTTTTTTTAAAAATATATCAGTAGTATATTTGCAATAAAATCAGCTACTAAGAAAATTATTTTGAGCCACTAACATAAACCACTAAAATAATTAGAACCACTATTTTCATAAATCATTTATTGTGCAACCAATCAATTAAAAAAAAAAACTATTTTCGAGAAAATTCTCTCGGGTAAATACAAAATTATTCTTAGATGATCAAACACAGTAGATAGTTTTATATATCCGTTTTAAAGATTTAATAAATGTAGCTAATAAAGGAAAAAAAAAATGTCAATAAATTTTTCTATAAATTCAGTTTTAGAAATATATCCAGCCCTGAGATTTTAAAAAAAAAAAAATTACCCTACCTCGATTTCGAAGAAAATAGTGTTCTTTTTTGAATAGAAAATAGCATGTTTTTTAATGATTGAAAAAATTACCCTACCTTTGGGCTCAAATAGTATATTTTTTAAGTTATCATTTGGAAAAATGTCAACGTGGTTTATGTCGTTTTTGAATATGATATACTAAAAAAACGTCACGGTTAAATCAATTTTCATAATCTCTGAAAAAATTTTGATATGAAACAATTTAAAAATTACGAAAAATTTGTCGTAATATTTACTATATCCTTCCTCTTCACTCACAATGTTATAGTCGAATCTTTGAGATACAGTTCTAATATTGAATTTAATATTTATATATGATGACTAGACTATATGTAAATAGTCTCATTTGTTTAATTTATATCGTCAATTTTGCTTTGTACGCGGAATTGATCCCGACTAAGAAATATTTTCGATTTAATGTGTATAGCTTCTTAAAATATAATCAGCATTAGAAGAAATCAGGCAGCAGGCTTTCTAAATCTTACAGCAAACATTAAAGCAGTTATTTGGAAGTATCCTTTTAAATTGTATAAGTACAAATAAGTAAAACGTAACTAGATCAATTATGGCTTATATTTTTGCTTAAGAGGGCTATGTACTAAAAACCCTGTTGCGCTACCCGATTTTTATCGGAAATGACTTAAAATGAAGAAAAAAGTTATATGCAAACTTTAAGACGCATCTTTTGTCTCGTGTATGTAGGAATTAGAATTATGTTTTTTGGCTTTATATAGGCTATTATTGAATTTAAACCCAACCCACGGTACCAGATTTTCCTCCTACAAAACAATTTTTTTTAAATTCTTTTTTATGCACAATATTTTCTTTATTTATGTGTATCGTGTATGTAGGAATTACATTTTTGAGTTTTTTTTATTTACGCGAGATATAATTGAAACCAAAAAAAAAGTACATAAAAATTACCGGAAAAAAAAATTAAAGTTTTTTTTTGCGACGTTGCTCAATTTACAGATTTTCTTTTGACACTAATGTCTATGTTGAAATAATTGAAACAATGTGAAATGACACAAGTTAGTAAAAAAAAAAATAAAAAATTGGCAACATCGCACGCGAAAGCTTTTGCCCTCTTAAGAGATATTCATAGACTGATAATATTATTAAATTGTTTATAAATACAAATAATTACATTTTAATTGTATATCATCGCTTGCCTACATCTTCAACGAAGTCATAGTTTCGTATATTTTCTTTCACAGTTATCGATATTTTAGTTAATTTATAAACGAATTGTTAAATTATTAACTTCTATTATAAATATAGAAAGCAGAGGTATGATAATTATTCTTTTTACAAAGTAATTGTACACTCGTTACGATTATTTACGTAATGATAATAATGCCAATAATTATTATCTAGTGTACGTATAATCTAAGCCACACCAAACCGTCAATTATACAATACTTAAACTGAATTAAGGGAAAAGCTTCTAAATTTTTAATATTACTACATATTGTGAATAGGAAAACGTGCGGTTTCACAATTATTCAAGCAGCTATTGTGAAATATTGTAAAACTATTAAAAATGTTAAAAACATAAAAACATAAAAACATTGATAAATGAATAAATTATACATATAATTTAAAAATATAATCAATATAATTTCTATTATATTGAAATAAATTATAATTAATTGAATTAACCTCAATATTCGATGTACGTCTACTTCATTTATTCCTCTTTATAACACTCACACATAATTTATATGTGAAAAGATATGTGCAAATTAATTTACACCTAGCAGGTGATAGAAAAAAATTGATGGCGTCCAAAAAATATTGATATTGCTTTATTGCAGTTATATCAGTTTTTACGTCTCTTATCACTGATATGAAACACGAATGTTGCAAACGTTAACAATATTAACAAGCACCTCAGAATATTTCATTATTTATTTAAAATAGAACATTTCTATAACATTAAAAATAGGCTCAAGCCTGCAATAATTATCTACACTGTAAATATAATATTATAATTAAATAATATAATTTAGAAATTAGAATTATATAATACTTAAATAATAATGCAAATTGAATGAGACTTGAAAACAATGTAAAATTATTCATTGAAATGCAGAAATTTGATACTTTAAATATGCATTATAATCGGAAGTTGTTAGTATTAAAAACGAAACCATTGGACTAATAACACTTTTCATTATATTTTAAAAACATTTAATAAGTATCATCATTATCATTATTTAATATATGTATGATTGTATTGTTTGTCTGTGATATAAATATATGATATATATTGTACTATTTTATACACGAATTATGCAGAGCCATGTTTTTGTTCAATAAATAAATAATAAAAAATGAAAAAGAAAAAGAAAAGTAGCTGCGGAAAAATCATTCACCTATGCGGAAATTCATATTGGTATTTTCAGTGTATTGTAGACTAGACGGTTAGACACAGACAGTCTTTATGGTTCAAGTAAAAGATGGTTGTACGCAATATTATGGGAGTTGATGTATATTTGAGTTTAAAGATAGCGGGTATTGTATAAAACCTTTATTGTCTTTAATGTGAAAAAATGAGACGAAACCATGTAATGAACAAAGCTATGGCCATGAAGAAGAAGAAAAAAGTGTATATAAGACATGACCACTAACATATCTTTTAGGTTAGGTTAGGGCTCGCATCGCCGCATAAATTGTGAGAGCAAAAATATATTGCCAACATACTTTTACTTTTTTTTTTTTTTTTGAGTAGATGAAAACATTTTGAAAATTGAAAAGAAAAGCTTTGTGTTGTTATTACTTGAAACTTTAATAGAACAAATTAATCATTAGAGCTTGCAAAAAAATTAAAAATTAACAACTTAACTTAGAAAAGAAACGTGGTTTCCTGTCGCCGCCGTCGGTCGGTACCAGTTTTATGTAACATAGCCATGCACGATGCACGAGTGCATGAAACCACGTTTATGTGTAGTGCATTTTTCGCAAAGCAAAAGCTATAACACACGCATGCAGAAAATTATCTTAATGTTGGTATATTCAGGAATACAACAGAGAATTTGTAAGGCTACACAATATTTGCAATTGCCATAAATGTGTTGGTCGTTTTGTATGCCTACATATTATGCTCATGTATGTGGCGGTAATTGTATAAAATAAAATATAATTAAAAAAAAAATCATCGTAAGTATACATAGATGTTTATACAGATTTCAAATTGTGCTTTACAATGTCTTCGCATAGCGACCATACCTATTTCCTGTAGATAATACATATTTATAATTATTGCCTGCATATTACAAATAAGAGAGAAATATAGATGGAAAAAGCGTACCCACCAGCCCAGCACATACCAACATCAAGTCCATATCTATAAATTTATACGCTTGATAATATTTTCTAACCTATACATAGAATTGTAGCCAGGGCGGTAATAACAACACACGAAATGCATTGCACTTCACACTGATGCACTCTGATCGTTGTGGCTTTTTTCATCGCCCATTATGCTTGTGCTGTTGCATTGCAACCGCGATTTTACAAAACAAAATGGAGGATATTAATTTCCACAATAAAAAAAAGCATGATATTTGCTTTTTTATAAATCAAGAAAAATTGACTTTTCTGTTAAAATTTAAATTACCTTCAACTTGAATGAATTGTCTATTGTACTTAATTTATTCGCTTTAATATTATTATTATTTTCTTTTTGCTTTATATGAATATTGACCCAAAAGAATATTAATTCTTCTTCGTTTTATTATAAAATTATTATTATATAGAATATTACTTTGGCTTGGCTGGCTATTTTAATATATAGAATATATGTTATATGTTCCAATGATCCACCATGCACCTATTTTTGATTCAAATAGAATAGTACTTAAAAACCGGCCGGTTAAATTTTATGGCTGAATATTTATTTTATATTAATTTTAGTATTTCCCGTAGGTAGTTTTAAAACACACTATAGAAGAAGAAAAATAAAATTGATATTTTGAAATGATCAATCCGTTTCGGTTTCTCACTTATCACAAATATATTATTTTAAAAATAATCAAAATTGAGAATATATGATTAATGTTAAAAATGAATTAAAGTCAAAAAGGAAATTTCTTATCACTTCACTATTTGATGTAATGTCATAGAATTTAGACTCAGTTTAAAATTTATTTATATACTATATATAAAATAATACAGATACACACCATACACGCCGAAATTTTTTATTGCATTATTAATAATTCACACTACATTTACAGAAACTGTTTTATTAGAATTCATATTGCATTTCGCGATATAAATATTTCTCGCACACAATTTATTATTAGTCTTTTTTTAAATATATTTACCTTCTAATTTTTTTTTCTATGGCAATAAAAAAAAAATAATATTTTTATTTCTCTAATACAACAGACACCAAAACTTCGCCGATGTAATGGCGGCTGTCGCTATGCGTCAACGCGATATATCAGAGAATCAGCAGTTAGTAGGTAATTCAGTATGTTATATCGCTGCTGCGGCTACCTACATTTGGTACTAAGGATCAGTATATTAACAATAAGTAAGTACAAAAATAATTCTCACAAAAAAGTGAATGTGTGCGATTTTGTATGGTTGCGACGTGGAACGGGGAACACAGTTGTGCTTTGAACAAGAAAATGCACATACATAGAATATGTGTAATAAATGCCGCTGTTCCTATTTATTTCATGCTTCATTTTATTATATCCACTCCACTCCACATACGTATGCAGATCATACATTTTCTACACAACCAAAGCATATGTAAGTACTGAAATTCTTCTTTTTCCAAACTGGCAAATATATATATATATATATATATATATTTATTTATTTCTATATATATATATATAGAAAAAATTTATATTATACAAGAATATTATAACTACTAATTTATGCCGAATAACCGACCCGAACACATGCAAAATGTTCGGATTTTATAACTTATTATTATTTTGCGTGATTCGGAAAAGAGCGAACAACCGCCGCCAGCCCGCAGAATACAAAAAAAAAAAAACCGGCAATAAATATTTTTGCACATGGTAATGCTTTTTAACCATACATGCACAATAAAAGCGCGGTGTGTGCGAAAAGCATGCAGAAATATCAAATACCATCAAAAGTTATATCTATTACTTTTCGTTTAAAAAATAAATAAATAAAAGTAATATACTTAAACTTATAATAACCATATACTTATATTTAAAGAAAAAATGTTCGGATCGCGGTATAATTTTTTTTCTTTCTATATTTCTATTATAAAACATTATTTTGATTATAAATAATAAATTGTTCATGTGTTAGAACTCGCGAATTTTTTTTATCACATAAATATAATATAATATTGCGTTGTGCTTACAATTCAACTGACAACTTTTACTTATACATGTCTACCCGTCAACTACCTATAATGTTTAAACATATATTATATATATACTTAAAGCGCATATTTTGTACTCTTAAGTGTATAAAATATTAAATGCTATATTATATCTAAATAGGTTTGGCATGGTTTGTGGTTTTTGCAAGATAGGTCGAAAACGTTTTTTTTACGAACTTTTTTATTTCTCTCAATCTCTCTCTCTCTCTCTCGTCGCGGCATATTTAATTTTTTTTCCATATACTTAATAGGTAAGTAAGTATTTATATTTTTGTAATTATTTTCACAAATAATTATTGAGTTCCAATATTTATGTGATTATTTTGTTCTGGACAAATTTTGTGTATATCTTCTTTTTTGGTTCAAGCGCACAGATTTTTAGTCTATACCAGATGTCTAACACCATGTAATATATTGTATATATATGAATTTTCCGCGCGCGTAAAATTTCAGCACGGCTAGTGTAATTTATTTGATGTATTTTTTTTTATTTGTAGAAGTGTTTCTGTAAATATTAAAAAAAAAGTCAGGGAATTCTTTAAAACATAAAAGACATCCATGGCCTAATATTTTTTCATTTTTATGACTGTTTAAATAAAAGTTTAATTAACGTTTAAGTTGCAATATCGAATACAAGCTTAAAGAAATTCATGTATGAACATTGAACAACATTGGTTCGTCTCAGTTCGTCATCGTAGACGATGTCTGCCTTAAAATGCGAGTACACATTTTTTTTTTAACGCTTTTAGATTCACTACAAAGAAGGGACAAATGCGGTTTGATACAAGAATATAAATAATATATTCAATGATACAATGATGCGAACTTTGATATTCACGCATTAATCTTATTATCGAATTCTGTCAATTTTGTAACTTCATATTTGAAATTTAATGGATGGAACAACCAACTAGCGCATTACTTAAATAGAAAAGACGATCGCATAAAATGACGTCGTTGTAAGTTGTGCAAATAAAAAGTTCAAAATATGTTAATGACCGAAGCGGTAAGTATAACATTGTTATATATGAACGAAGAATTTGTTTTCAATCTCTAAATATCATCATAATCTAAACAAAGGCTTTAACAAATATGTTCACACAATCTGTATTAATATTTGTTTGTTTGTTTTTTTTTTCTTTTTTTGTTTCCTTTATATACCTACTTACCTAAGTATAATAAATAAAAAAATATATTTTATTGCATAAAATTTATGTTTATATATAATAATTATAAGTGTACTCTTTTTGCCTATAATACTGCTTGCTGGGTGCACATTTTCTGTGCCAATTCTTTTGCAAATACTGGTTTAATTCATGAGGGAATATTCTTAAAATAATTTATATTATTGCGGATTTGTGAGCGCGGCTATGCTCCAATGTGTAAGTAAGCATGTTAGGTGTGTGGATGTGTGGATGCATATATGTGTGTGTATGTTAAATTTGTATTTGTATTTTGTGTACAACAATGTGCATTTATATATATCAGCTTAATACAGGCGGAATAAAGAAACTCACGCGGAGACGGAAAGTTGTTTTGCATCTTTTGTGTGAATTTAAAATTTATGCAAAGGGAGACGACAACGATGTACCCTGACTCTATCCATAGTACATAGTAAAATGTAATGAAGAAGAAGTACAAAAAAAAAAAAACTAAAACAAAAAATAACCAGCTGTCTGGTAACCAAGGAGTTGAATAAAAATATATAGACAGACAGGTTTACACACTTTCCAATTTTTTGGATGGCAAAATAGACGACTCTGGGTAAATCGCTTTATTAATTTTTAGAAATGTTCGGCATGTCTCCTGCTTAATGGAAAACGATATGAAATATTTGTATGTAAATAGAATTCACGGTGGTTGTTTTGTTTTGTTTTGTTTTTTTTTTTTGTAATTTAATTTAATATCATAGAGACAGAACGAACGTTCATATATTAAAAATAAATTGGCAATCACGAAAGTATTTACTTATAAGAGAAAAATACCCGTCAGTTTCTTTTCTTTTCTTCTTTTTTTTGTAGTAAGTGGAAAGTGAGTAACTAAATTATAAATGAAAAAGTTAAGGAAAACTTATTTTTCGAAACTTACCCATTTATTTGAGAATGTAATTCAAATAATATTGTCTCTCTTTCTCTTTTTAAAATCCACTAAAATCACACATGTAAATTGTAGTATATTGCAGTGCACTTATTTCCGAAGTAGTCGTAGGTAAGTAGCCTATAGCTTTTTAGACCTTATACGAAATTGTTTTAATATGCGGATATATAATGTGTGTATGTATATGTGAAGTGCAACGATGGCACGCTAGACAGTTACAACAAAATAAAAATGTCACCTTAAATTCTCACTTTATGCAGGAAAAAAAAACTTATATTCAATATTAAAATTTTTGTTCTTTTTGCATCGCGATGATTTCAACTCAGCCTAAAATTTCATTTAATTTTTTAACTTGAAGGTACTGAGCTTAGATTGAAATCAAAATATAAGTATAGGTATAAATATATTTTTTTTTTGAAAATCGTTGATGTAACTAAATGTTTTAATTTGTATAAAAGTCAATTTAACATTAATATAGTTAGCTATGTCTATGCATTGCTCGATTTTTTCCAGCAGGTTGTAAAATAAAACTAAACAATTGTACACCAATTAGAACAAGAAAAAAAATGTGTTTTTTTTAAATTAATCCTATAATTATTGGTTTATTAAACTTTTTAATTCGCACTAACATATTATAACATATATTACAAACTACGATTTGTATTTTGAATTATTTTTTATGGCATTGGTTTTTGTTGCACGCGGTCTAATGATGAGCTTTTTTACTTAAAAAGTACTTATAGATTCTATTATATTTTATTAAACGATTTAAGATTTTAAATTCCACAAAATCAATGACAGAAAAATTTCACTAGTTATCATTTAAAAATACTAATAAAATGCCACAAATTAAATTCCAAAATCACATTTACGATACACACGGATTGAAATAATTTTGGTTACCACTTATGCACACCAAAATGCAATAAAATGAGTAAAGCTGAGTGAAAACTTACAATTATATATATATATATATTTGCTTTCTTAAAAGGGTCAATTGAAAATTTATAATATTTGATTTATTTTGTTTAATAATTTCCACATCGCACGCACTATTTTTTTTTATTTTTTTTACAAAATATCCATTAAAGCTTAAATCACACAAAAAAGAACTAAAAAAATTATATATATATGTATATGTATATATATTATATATAAACTGGCGCTCAAATATGTGTGCTTTAAGATTTTTTAAAGAGAAAAAAAAAAAAAACAAATTACCGTCTCCTGCACTTTTTTTTTTTTATACACACGGACACTGACAAATATTTCAATATGGGTGCCCGTTGATCTTTTTTTATTTTAATTTATAACAAGTGTAAAAATAGGTAACAATTTAAGAAAGAAATATTATAAATTTGCACACCAAGAAAAATTATTTATTTTAAAATACACGAGATAAAAATATGTTGTTTGTTAATTAATTATTTATATTTATTTAATTTAATTTATTTTTTTTTTTTCATTTTCTCAATTTAGAGCAGAAAAATTTCTTTTGCTGCACAACGGCGGCGATATTAGTTCTTGATCGTCCACGCTCAACTTTACTAGTGCAACAATCCTTCAATAAAAATATTCGCGCCTCAGACTGGCAACTTATATCGCACACAAAGCGCAATAAAACCGCTTTTTTTTTCTCTGCATCATACATTTGCGCTCTATTCTCTATTATAAATATTACTATTTTTCAAAGATGCAAATATTCTGTTTATTGTTTAATATATATATATATATATATTTATATTATAATACTGAAGTGAATTGGTATGTATTATTCACTGTATTATATATATAAGATAGGCATAAACGCGCATACGTGAATAAAAACGATATTACATTTTATTTTTATTTTTTTTTATATATTTTTTATTTTAACATTTTTTTTTCTTCTTTTAGACAGGCCACAGCATATCTGCTGGCCACCAATACATTTACAATATGCATTATTCAGTTTTCATTTATATGTATAAAAAATTGTATATAAATATAAATAAATACCTATATAAATATAATATGTTCTTAAAATATTATCTACATTAATATTTTGATCGCGAAATTATAGATTAAAAATGATTGAGTATTGAATTTGATTACTCTCTTACCTTTCAACTAGAAGTATATATATATTAATGCATTCCCCAACGAAATGTAATAATGCATGTAAATTAGTTCTTTCGTGTTTTCTTTTTTTTTTTGTCAACCACCGGTCATTTCTATACTTTACAACATGACACAATGGTATAAAAAAAAGGAAATTTTCATTAGTTCATTGATTAGCAAAAAATATTGGTCTTCAAATTTCGGAGTTTGTAAAACCATCCCAAATATTTTCAATGACATTTTTAAAATAAATTAAATTAATTTAATTGGTTTTGTGATTGGAACTTAAAGGATTTATGACATATACCTTACAATTATTTATATTAATACAATAAAATTATAAAATTATATTGACAACTTTCCGTTTCAATAGCAAAATTCGTAAAATTTTGTGGTTTTTTAGATGATAAAAGCTTTACCGCATGAAGAAAAAAAAATGTAATAAATAAATGTAACAGTGATTTAAAAAAGTTCATATCATTTGTTTATGGACAATGCAACCAATAGAAAAATGAAATTGTATGATACGACTAAGGTACAGTAGTTTATTATTGATTTCAAGGAATATCTATTTTTTTTTAAAACTTCTTTATATTAAAATTTGGTTTTAGCGAAACTTTACATTGATAACGATAACATACTAAATACTTATAAATCATTGAGTGATTCTTCTCAAAGCAGTAAAATGATTTTGTTTCATTAATATTAATAGAATTTATTCACATATATATAAATATATAAAATAAATACAGCTACGTTCAAATGAAAACTCAAATATTCTACACATACATCTTTACACCGAGGAGAGTTTTTAATTTAGTCATAAAGGTACGAAAAACTAGTCCTATCCTGTCTTATATTCTCGTCTTTGATCAGTCTTGGTCATTTAGCGTTTTTAAACAGAATAAAAAAAAGAAGAAAGAAAAGAGAAACCATTACATTTATAAAAGATGAATAAGGGTGAATAAAATTAATTATTTAAGTTTCATATTGAACATTCTTGGCTATTTGTATTCTATGGTATATGGGATTCTGCTGAAAATATTTATAGTTAATTTTAGAATTATGCATTTAAATTTATCGCCAGTATTTATTTTTGTATTTAATTTTATAATATTGAAATATATGAATACTATATGGAAAATATTTATGCGTGTATTTCTTTGTAAACAAATCTAACTATGGTTGGACATATATCTATTATTTATTTATTTTTTTCATTTCATTGAACTTTTTTTTAACACATTATTTTTTTTTTTTTGTTTTTACAAACAATATCTTTTTATATCAATTAATTAAACGTTTCGTAAATATAAAATTAAATAAATAAATAATGCGCATGTGTACTTTCAAATATAATATTTTTACCTATTTTTACTATAAAATATTGCATACACTATCCGAAAATTTGTAAAGGAAAAAAAAAAAATCTAATTCAAATTACCAACAATTTGATTTTAAATAATATAATAATAGAGATAACCTCATCGTTCACCAATCACCTTTATAATACGAAATGAATCGTCGTAGCGATAATGATTTAAAATAAGATAAGTAGACATGAAATCAAATGCTGTGAGTCATTTTGATAATAATTTAATTCAAAATAATTTTTCAAATATATGTGCGTCTAAATCATCATCGTCCAAATATAATTGTTTTGCCATTTAGGCTTAGCCTTAAATAATGTAATTCCATTTAATGCTATAATATTTATCTTCAATAGAAGCAAGTTCCTCGTCATCATCATCAATATCATCATCATGTTTTATGCCATTTAAATAATATATATTATAATGATAATAATATAAATAATAAATATATAGAAAATACATAAATGTACAAAAATACTGCTGGAGAAGAAGTTATATACGTATTCAAACCGTTTTTATAATTTTTTTTTATTCTGTTATTTTATGCTATACAATATGCAAAAGTGTAAGCAAACAAGCTAAGGAAAAAAAAAACGAAACAAAACAAAACAAAAAAACAACAATCAACATTATGTGAATGGCATGGTCCTTTTTGTATGGAAGCGCATTTATATATTTGTATACGTAACCGCGTGTATTTTTATAATAAATAAGACAAAATCCAGTTTTAATTCCCACAGATTTGAAATACAATAAGATGACATCGAAAACTTTAGGAAGGCTGGATCATCATCTGTTATGTTATATATAAATATTATATACGTGTATTGCAGTTAAGCATTCAATAAAAAGTACATACATTTTCACGTCGCATTGTGTATCTAATATTCCGCATTATTTTATTTCAAATTTTTTTTTTTTTTTTATTATTATTATTTTTTATATGCGCTAAAAAGTAATTAGGTATTTAAATTAATACACACCAGATTGGTAAGTATCTATATCGCATAAGGTTGAATGATGCTGGAAATAGTGTATGTATGATTAATCGATTTACTTATCCCTTTCTTATATTATGTTGATAGAAATAATTTAATAAGGGATCAGGGAACAATATTCAATACTCCGTTGCCTTACAAGTATAAAACATATTTAGCTACAAAAAAAAATGAATAAATAAATAAATATATATTTTAAAGCAACGAATTATTTCTAAAATAATTTTTAGTTCAAAATTACGTTGAATTTCGATAAAAGACCCAAATAGTTTTTTATGATAATAAATAACAATTGAAATGAAAAGTCAGAGACCATCAAGGGCCTAATGCACTCATTTTATTGAAATAATATTTATTTTTTTCTAAATTTGATGCTTAATCTTATTGATGATGATTATTTTGAAGTTATAATACGAAAAAATAAAACAAATTTTTGCAACTGTTTTTATGTCCATAAAAAATATATATTAATTATGATTTAATCAATGTAATGTAGTACAACAACCCATATTTCATTTTAAAAAAAAACTAATATTGAAACGATGAAAAAAGAAAATCAGAAGCATACTTCTGGTATGCTTACTCTGGCGGCTCAATGACTTTACAGTAATAGGTATTTGAAAAAAGGTATCAAACTTGTTTTAAATCGAAATGATGGGTCAATTTGTAGGGTAGCAAAGTTATGAGATTGTGTCTACATTTTTTTTTATTACTTGCGACTGAGACTAACAAACACTTTGCTGTTTACGTAATTTAAAGGTCATTTTTTTGTTAATTTGGGGTAATTCATATTAAAAAGAAGAGAAGAAAAAATGACACTTGTATTAGCTCAAGTATATAATGATATTTTTATATAATATGTTCTTCATTCAATTATTTAATTTTTAGAAGTATTGGTACTGGAGGGATGTTCGTAAATAGAAATTCCATTGCTAATATAATAAAGTCGATTTTAGTTTAAATAAGCCACGCAACAAAATTGGTAGAAAGATTCTTACATCTTTTATTCAATATAAATGAACCATGAAACGTATCATGCACTAGATATACATTTTTTTAACGATTACGGTACACTACTAAGTTTGCTTAATAATTAAATGTACCTATTCATTTTTAAATTTTAAATACATATAAAAATTTGTATTTAGACCTCGTAGCAAAGAATATGCACGTACACTAAATTGACGAAAAATAAGGACTTACCATTTTTGAAAAATGACAAATAAGAACACATTGAGCCTGAATTATCGCATTTAGATAAACAAAACAAGCTGCTGATAGCAGCACATCATTTTTGTAAGGAAAAAAAAAGTGCACAATCAAACAAGAGAAAATATGAAACCACGATACTTGATTTTCTTCAACATTTTTCAAATTTGTCAATGAAGTAAAATGAAGTAAAAAATGTTAATAAGCCTGGATTAAAGCAAAAACAATTTTTTTTAATTTTATCCTTCATTATAAATACGTAAGTACTAGGCCTATCCGAAATATTCACGATACACATAATTAATGTAAAATTAATTTGACATTGTACAGTATATATGTACTTAAGTACTAAGATCAAGCAAAACCGGGTATAAAAATGTGTGACATTGAAATTTGTAGTGTTTATCTAATTTCTATGGCGACATCTCACATTTTAATCAATTTGATTAAGTTTATTTATACCCTTTATTTTTAAAGTATGGAAATTTATGCGATTCTTTTAATTTCTAATTAAAAATTAATAGTTGATCTTATTATTTTCTAATGTTAGTAATTCAAGTTCTTAATTTCTGTTTATTTTTTTTTTAAATAAAACGTATGGCCTTTAATAATATATTACTAATGTAATATTATTCGCTGAACTGACCTTTCGAAATGAAAAGTGCCGCAGAAAACAAAAAAAATAAATGGATTAGAAAAAAGATACATATTTTCTTGTATTATATTGAATAAGTAATTCTAAAAACGTACAAATAATGAAAAGCTTCGTTCAAGCTATATGTGTATTGTTATTGACATTTTGGTTTTTCGTGCAGTTTTTCTTCTAAATTAGAAAAGAATGTGTATTGATATTTTCATATGATCATACATTTTCTATAAGTAGAGCCAAGTGAAAATATCAATACGGATAGTTCTATAATTTAAAAGAAAAACTGCACGAAAATTCAAAATGCCAATAACAATACACAAAGCTTGAACGAGACTAAATTTCATCTATTGCTATTCTGCATTTAGTTCTTTAATATTTCCATATTATACATTTTTATTCTATTTGAATAAACCGAACATTAAATACATCTTCTTTGATTAAATAGTGCCCCAAAGTAGGAAAAGTATACGCTTCGTCAAATTTTTAATTTTATCAAACTTTAACTTTAAAAAATTTATTGTTATAGAAATATTGACAAATTAACTTTCTACTTTGATGATCTAAAACAATAAATTTACTGAATGAGAGCCAGCAAAAGCTAAGTAATTTATTTATTGATTTATTTTAGATTGTTTAGCATACTTCCTACCTACTAAATGCTGACACATAAGTGATAAAAGGCCAAATTATAAAATGAGGCAACTTTATAAGATTTAATAAATATGAGCGATACTGAAAATGTTTACTGCTACCGTCAGCAAACGTAGCGTATTCCAATACATTCGGTAGGTACTACTTTTATATGGTAAAGTGTGACCTATAGTTTTATTATAAAATAATAATTAAATACAAAATATCGTTCTTATAGATAAAATGAGCTGCCAATGGATGGATTTGTACTCGAAAAAAGAAATAAAAACTAATACTTGATTTTTTTTTTCAAAAAAAATTATCAGAAACTATAGTCTATATAAAGATAGTTGAGTCATTAATTTTCATTACACAAAGCGAAACAGTTTTTATATTAATTTTTTTTGTAGCGGTGAAAATTGGAGCTCTACACTTTTATACAAAAACTATAATGTAGCAAACTTGGCGTTTATATTCATATATAAATGCTTGAATTATAGATGATTGAAAAAGTTATCAGCACTTAGAACCGCTGATTCGTAAATTATTATAAATAGCAATTTCAAACTAAAAAAAAAAAAAATCAATAAGTATAAGGGTTGCGTACTAAATTTTTACTTATTTCACAACATTTTTGAATCCATTTTGAAAAAATTTTTTTTTTTTACTATAGTACGAAAATAAATATCATATTCTCACATTCTTTTAAAGCTTCATAGAAACATTTTTTTTCTTGTGTTTCCGTTCGTATAGTTTTCTTTATGTTACCCTTGTGTCGTAGTTCATTTATTGTTAATCCCAATAAGATAGATGTATTTTATTCTTTTATTTAAAAATATAGTAACAGACAACCTTAAGATATTATTTGCATAAATAATACATTATAATATACATATTATATTTAGATTTACAAATAATGTGCGTATCGCTTATAATAACAGTCAAAAAACTAATTATAATTATTTATTCTTAATTTTGTTTGTTGTTGATCGTTTGATTGATAAATTAACTGTCAATTAATTAAAAGTTATAATAAATTAATAATTATTACCTATACTTTAAATTCTGACCTGCATAATTTCAACTCATTCATATTTATATGTTAAACTGTGAACAAACAAATCATAAATATAAAATGGACAGTGGAAGTGGTGTGTTAATTATTGATTAAGTTGGGTGAAAAAAGGGGTTTTTAATTTATTTAAATTATTATGGACTGTATTTTGCTTTCTTTTTAACAAGTGGTTTTTTCAAAGGTTATACAATAACTAAAAAATCTATGCATAGATTAACATTTCTATGCATCCTAAATATATTATCACATAAGTATGCGTTGCCCACTTTTTCTCATTTGCATATGAAAATCAGAGTTAAGTGGATGTCCAGCTCATTATATTGCTCGCTTTCTCTTATTTGGTTATTCAAATAAGAGTTAAGATGTTATGGTGTGGTCCTCTAATACATCCTATTGCACGCATCGCGTTGATTATAGAATATTGATTGTGTATTGCTACATCAAT
>JAABKK020000003.1:1067308-1097766 GCA_011634745.2 Catotricha subobsoleta
AACGTTAAAACTAACTATTAACTAACAGTTAACGAGCAACGACTAACGCGTTATTTCTTTTTGTTACTAACGACTAACTCTAACGAAATTATTTTTATGCTGACTAACGACTAACTCTAACGAGTTACTTTTAAAAAGTAACTGAGTAACTGTCGCAGCCTTGCATCTACCAATTTTCAGAGCTTCGACCGAAAAACCGAAAAAATTTATTCGATCATGATCTGATCATGCTAAAACAACCGTTCATATACCTAATTCTGAAGCTATAGTCAGTCCATAAAGTTAAAAAAGTACGTGTTTTTTCAAAATTATTGACTATATCTTCAGAACTATATAATCTACTGTCTTGGCATATTTAATAAACTTGTTCCCCTTGAATAGCTTTAAAACTCTTCCGAGGATTCCAAAATAGTAGCAATAGTACTTCATGTAGTGCTGAAGTTATTTTAATTTGTTAATTTTGAAAAAATACGCGCTAATACGTACTTTTTCAAAACTATTGACTATAAGTTCAGAATTATGTGAATTAATGTTTTGGTATATTCAGTAAACTTATTCCTCTTGAATAGATCTACAACCCTTTTGAACATTTCAAAGTCAATACTCTTATAATTTGGCTCCCAGAAAAGTCGGTCTGGTAATGACCGGATACATTTTTTGTCTGTTCATTTTAAAATCTCTTACGATTTCAGTGTGCCGGCTCTACTTTTGTAGTGCATAATTTCGCTCAGTTACAGATTTTGATATAATTTGTATTATCTTACAAAGTAGCTAAACAACATGCAGAAAAACAATTCTTATATACTACACGCAATATCCTTGATTTGAAAATACGATTTAGTTTATCCAACATTTAGTTTCATTTATGCAACAAGAAAACTATATTATCTGTTGAAATTATTTATTCAACCTCTACTATATTTCTATGAACGTTCATAAATTCAATTTTTATGAATGTTCATCAAACGAATTGTTTTGATATTTAGCAAAACTTCTGCTTTATATTAATATGATTTGAGAATATATAGACCACATCACATAGTTGAACGTTTGCAAATATAATTTCTGTATGATTTTAATTTTAGTATTAGCTAGATAGCTACTGATTTGTGTATATGTGTGTGGGTTAAGGTGGTTCAAAAACGTATGGAACATTTTTTTTTAAACGGATCTTTCAGGCTACCCTCTAAGAATGTGAGATTGGGTGAGGGAGGACGTAACGTTATCAAAATTTTAGCTCACAAAAATTATTTTAACCTGTGCCGCATCGGGCTTGAAGTTTTGTATGAAAATCTGGAAAAAAATGTATGAAAAAGTGCATACCAATACCAAAAAATCAAAAAAAAATTAAAAACTCTTCAAATTATAATTTCTTTTTATAGATAATCTACTTAAAGGTCCTTTTAAGCATTTGACAGCTCAAAAACCCCAAAACATGTTTAGTTCTAGTAGTTGAGCTACGTCCAAAACGCTCAAAATAGCCATTTTATGGCATTTTGTAGATACCTCAACTACTCGAAATAAACAGTTTTTGGTGTTAATGAGTTATTAAACACTTAAAAGGACCTCAATGTAGCATATCTTTGAAAGGAATTTGGAATTGGAAGAGTTTTTAATTTTATTTTTATACATTCCATACATTTTTTTCCAGATTTTCATACAAAACTTCAAGCCCGATGCGGCACGGGTTAAACTAATTTTTGTCACTTAGAATTTTGGTCACATTACATCCTCACCCAAACTCACATTTTTGGAGGGTAGCCCGAAGGATTTTTCATAATTTTCATTTTTGGACCACCTTAGGTGGGTGTACATTATATGTATATATAATGTTGAAATGATAGGTTTTTGAGTTGTGAAATATGATATAGTTTTGATTGGTTGCACTTCCGCATGATGCAATTTAGGTTTATATCAATATATTAGTTTATTACAATTGGAATAATAAAACTGCACATTAAACAATAAAGCACGGCGATAGTGGTTAGATTGTTGGTTAGGTTGATTTCAATTAATCAAAAAAAAAATTGTTTACATTAAACAACGAGTTTCCCTTTTAAATATTCTATTTAATAGTTTTAAAATGGGCTATGAATTTAATTATATTATTATTACTTATATCATTATTATTATTATTATTTATAGGTCATGTCTCAGCGAAAATTTTCTGTATGGCAATTTTGTAAAGAAAGAAATTTTGTATAAGTGAGAACGAGAAAGTTGTATGTTTTATAACCTTCTTACTCATACAAAGTTTCCCTTTTTACCAAATTATCATTGAGCCGCAAAATAACCTATAGACATACTGGGACATGACGAGGAGTGTATCTGTATATGTTGGACAACGGAATTTGTATGAAAACATAACCTTTATTTACCTCCATAGTATCTCCTTGGTACCATAAGCTTATTATTTTTCGTCAAAAAAAATGTATCTGTTAATATCAGAATCACACTTCTGAATCGGCTGAATGGATAAATAAATAAGTACAGACGTAATAAATTAAGAGAATGATAAGCTCTTCGCACTTTAGGTGTGTATATGTTTTATCCCATTCGCTCTCATGCATTTCATTCTCTTAATTTTTTACATCGTCTGTATACAATTGAAATTTTTCAAATAAATGATGACAAAAGAGAGAAATTTTCAAATTAAACTTAAATTTAAACATATTCTTAATTATTATCAAAGGAAGTAGGTACAGATAACAGAAGTTAACAGAAGTAATTGTTTATTCATTTTCACGCTAATAAATTTTATTATTATATTCTAAATAATTAGATCATTTTCACAATCCAACAATTATACTTATATTTGATATGAAATATGTTTATAAGAAAAGTTTAAAGAGAACTATTATAATATCAAATATAGATCTCATTTTAAATTCATTTTCATATCTTCTTTGCTGATGATGATAGGTTTATCTTCAACATAATTTTAAATATTACCTTCAACATAATTTTAAATATTACGTTTTTTAAATACATTTTCAAGGCAGCTGCGAATATTGTGAATTTTTTTGTATGAATAAAGTTTTTGTAAATGTATTGTATATACAATGCAACTATCAAATACAAATATACATAACAATAAAGCATCAACCAACATACAATACAGTCAGGGATGGATAGCGCCGCTGATGATCAGCGGTAGCGAAAAAGATAGAAATTTTGGATATATATTTTGCGCTGAATTCATTTTTTTTAATTATTTATTTTTACAAAATTCTATTTTACATAATAAATAAAAATAAGAAGTTTATCATTCAACAAATATATTGGAGACCTCTTTTCTCTTTATAAAATACAATATAAATGTTTATTGATATGCTTATGATGCCATTTAACGGACGAAAATTTTGAATCTCAGTTAACGTTAAAAGTAAATAAATAAATGGTTGTTTTGAGTTTTAGTCTTCGGTATTTCAGTTATAGTATTTTTTTTATTGTTATGTTTATGTTAGCAAATAATTTACAAAACCAATTAAGTTTCATTTTTATTATTTTTCTTTTCGAAAAATAGCGCGAATTTAGCACAGAATTTATTTAATTAGTGCTAGCGTCAGCGGATAAATTAGATTTAATTAGCGCCGCTAAAAAAAAATTAAAAGCGGGGCCATCCCTGCAATACATACGAAATACCATATAAAACTTCAAAGTGGTTTTTCCTTTAAAATAATTCAGTTCAAACTTCAAAGTTCGAATATTATATAACCTTAGTTTTCAGTAGAATTCATCTTTTCTTTTAAACCATATTTACCTCTAGTAACTACTTACATACCCAATAAACAATTTTTTGATTTTTCACTGGAATTTTCCGCCGATATTGGAAAAACTGAAATTATTTACACTCAAGCGATATCACGGTAGTTTTTGAGCTTAATTTACTATGTAAACACGATGATTCTTAAGTTTTACCTGAGTAATATTTTTTTTTTTTTTATTTCATAACTTTTTGGTTTCGTTTATTTTCTCTTCTTGATTTCAATTTTCTCATTTTTATTACTATATCGGGGTGGCTTTTGAGCTCATATTACGTGAATTTTCACTACCCTAAATACATTATTTATACACAACGTCCTAATATCAGCAAAGTATTATATATTGGGGTATCCGTATGAGTGTAAAAAAAAGTATTTTTAAAAAATTTACACTAAAACTTTTCTTTTGGGGCTCGGAGGACGCCGGGAGGAGGTTAGCATGTATGGAGAAAAGTTATGTCTACATAAAATAATGAGGGTCTCTTACAGATGTTTTATTTTGTTGTAAAAAATACGAAATGTTCGACAAACATGTTCTATGAAATGTATCATCGAGTAATGTGACTTTTACATATAACCAATGTGTATTTTTATGAATTCATACACGATAATATCACGATGATTTTAGCCGGTCGAGAGTGATCAGCGTAAATCTGCTTATTGGGATATATTTAGAAGTTATTCTTTACTTTATTACATCAAACCTAGTGTAGAGTAGGTACAGATACATGAAAATTAAACAAGTATAAATAAAGTGAGTTAAGCTGATGCTTGCGACGTTGTAGAATGCCGAGATGTGAATATCTGGTTGGGACTTCTATATATTTATATATAGAAAGATGGAACATCAAAATATATAATATGCATTGTTTTAGTAGTTTTTAGTAGATTTAGCACACTGCGTTGTAACAACGACGATCAAGAGAGAATCAAAAACAGAACACTGTTACATTAAAATAGTGTGCAGACTATAAACAAAAATGTTTGATTATACTTATTGTTGAGGATAGGTTATGGTATAGCCATGTAAGTATAGCAATAGAGTTGTCTTGATGAGAAAAAGGTTATGAGATGGCAGTTTATAAGAAACAAAACTTTTCGTTAATATTAAATAAATTGTGGTGTACCGAGGCATGATAGTATTAAAGTTTTTCACACGCGCATTTATTTCGATAAATTTTCATACATAACACAATAGTTTTTTAAATATTTAATTAAAAATTTGTTCATTCACTATGACACAAGTATAGTGTAAATTAATTCGCTACGACAAATATTAATCGGTTTATTTTTAAGATATTTTCTTTTCTACTTTTTAATTATTCATGCCGGTAATGATGCTTAACGATTTATTTCTGATCGTTGACATGTCTTTGGTTTGAGCTTATAATAATATATACAAAATGTCTAGAAACTAAACAAAAGCATATAATGATTGTTGTCGTCGAACATTATATAATAGATGAAGTACTTACATGCTCTTATATACTTGGAAACAGATACTTACAATGATATTTTATATATCTTTGCATATATGATTTGAATGATAAGATCAGCAATTTTAAATCATATTATATGACATTGCATAAAATATAATATTTGCATCAAGCCATCATCTCTAGCAACACACAAATATATTTCTATAATATATATAGTAAAGATTTAATTGCATTATATTATGTATTCGACAAAGTTTTCGCTGAAAATAATTTAGTTGCTGAACATTTTATTAATATCTTTCGTCTTTAGAAATCATTTTAAAAATAAAATAAAAAAAATCTTTTGCATAAGAAAAAGTAAGTAAAAAAGGTGAAATAGATGTCACAAGTCATCATTTGTAAGGAAATATATTATTAACAGACTATTCAATAGCACGTAGAAATTTTATGTCACAAAATATAGATAATACATATAGTAATTGAAATACTTCATTTTCATCACAATATTTTATTTTTTATCTTTATTTTATTCTAATAATGAATTGAAGCTTTCAACGTTATCAAGTCTTCAAATTAATGAATATGAAAATCGCATAATAATAATTCTCATACAAAAACACTTAAATTATCTAAATAAATGCTAAATAGGCAATGAATTCAAGCCTTACTTCACTCAACTGGAAATGTATTTATGCAATAATTATTTTATTGTCAATCAAAATTTGTATATAATATATCGAAATCGAAGAGAAGGCTTTGTTAAGTTTTAATTATAATATCATCATACATATAACAAATATTAATCCTATATCTACATGTATGTATAATACGTTGTCTCTAAATTTAATTTAGAATTTCACCAATAACAACAACCACAACCACAACACCAATAATATAATATTATATGATATGCAACATGAAAACAAAACAAAACAAAACACAATACCTACGTATCTATTCTACCTACCTAACATCTACATCTATATATAAATAACGCATAACCAAACCCTACCGATGCGATATATACATACATACCAAACATTCGCTTACTTGTGTACCTAAAACCTAATATAATATAACAACTAATCGATTTCAATTTCAAATAATTTGTAATTAAAATCAAATCACAGAGTTATTTTGTTTTCAATTACCAGAATTTCAGAACCATCATTAAGTACACATATTAGTAAAGCAAAATGGGATTCCCAATAAATATGTATGGAATGCTTAAGGCAGAGAGAAAAATGAAAAATATTGATGATATCAACTGATTTTTGTATAGCTAAAGATGGTTTACCGAAATTAATATATCCTTTGTTTCGTTTAATATTTAATACATGAGAATCTTAATATTATATTATATGTCTATGTTCTAATAATGTATGCAAATACTAAAAACCGTGTTGATTATTTCTATTATTTATTAACCTCAATAAAAAATTAAATGGCTAGAAAATGTCGTACTCCGTTTTACTGAATGTATTTTTATCTCTGTTAAATTTCCATTTAATTCATTTTATGGTTTTGTGGCAGCACAGAATACTTTACACTCGTATCATTCATGCTATGAAAATGTAATCCCCAGTGGAAAACCATAAAAAACCATACGAAACCATACCAGCGAAAATAATATCAATCTATACAAATCAATGTTAAATTTTATTATAGATTATTGATTTAGAATGGAAGTAGTCTTATGGTCTTAGTATAGTTTCACGGTTTTCCATAATGAATTAATATTAAATCTAAAATCTAAATAAATTTGATTTTGGATCCATTCCGTAATCAGTATTAGTTTTATATAAATTGATACTATATTTGCTGGTATAGATTTTGTAAATATTTTCAGTAGGGATATCTTTCAACTGAGCTACTTTTGTGTGTGATATATAAAAATTGATGATAGTGAATCTAAAATATTATTGTATAAGAATATAGGTGAATGATGTTGAAATGAACAAAAGAATGACATAAAATCAATCATTTAAAATGATTGGTTTTGTAAGCACATCAAATCAATGCAATGGTAGAAAATTTCTTCATCAATTCACATCATTAATTAATTGCAAATCAAGTTCATATGATGAATCGCACACATTCCTATAACAATAACTTTAAATATGAAAATTTGCCATATAATATTTTAAAATTAATTGTATTCAATGGGGAAGGAAATAAATTTATGTAGCTATTGGCAATTTTATTATCATAGAAGCTATACCGATATGACAGATTATAAAATATATATGCTAAACTAAATGATATTATTTAAAACGTAATAATATAAATTCATTTTTCCCCTGAAAAATCTAAACGCATAAAAAGATCATAAAATTTAATGTGTATAAATTTGTTGCATATTTATTTTTATTATTTATTTTTTATATTCATATATTATGTTGCTTTAAAAATATGCAAACAATATGAAACAAAACTTCATTATGTCCAGTCCATGTCGATGTCCCATGCATATATACATAAGGTTTTTAAATAATTAGCTTTGAATTACTTTTATCTGTGAAAATTTTGTTGGTTTGTTTACTAATTTAGTTTGAATATATTTAGTATAGTTACAAATATTGACTCCAGGACCAGCATTTGAATTATTTGACTTACCTTTACGTGCGCTAGTAATTGAAATTTTTATATGCTAAGGATATAAAAAAAAAAATTACTAGAACGTCATTTCATTCTTTTAAATTTATTCCATTCATTCTTATTTATAGTCTTCCGTTATTATAATTGAAAAAAAAATCTATTGAATACCAAATGCAATAAAATGTCTTTAAAAACATTTCACTGACTGAACACTTCCTTGATTCGCAAGTAAATACAATATAAATATTCAATTATTTTTGACATAATTCTATTGATTAACACTAAACGGATTATAGGTTTATCATTATGGAGATGCGAAAAGCTTCACATGCATGCTCAAACCCAAATTTCTATATTTATTTATTTATTTATTTATATATAAGTACTTATATTTTGAAATCTATTTAGTTAAAATGATGATGATGTGATAATGATATTCAAAACCAACAAAGTATTTTGTATTCTATGTTGTTTTAAACATAAATTTATTTTTTGGTACCTCATTTCATTATTATTGCTTTTTCGGTTTAATGAACCAGTTGCTCTATAAAAAAAGCACTCGAAAAAAATAACGATTGCATATTTTATTATTATTATAGCAATTTAACTAAATCACATCCAAATAATTATTATTTAATTGAATGTGAGTATGTGTTTTCATTTATATTTGGTCTTTTTAGAGAAATTACCGTAAATTGTGCGCTAATAATTTAAGTAAATTTGTTAATGCATTTTCCATTTAATAATAATAATACACAATGGAAAATACGTAATACCCTAAAGCAATATGATAGAGTTTTAAATTTAATAATAATACCCATCTTATTTTGCAGCTAAAATTGTTAAATATTAAGGTCATAATTCAATTAAATAACTCGATTTGGTTTCATGTTGCCGCTCATTATTTTTGCAACGTTTTACTCTTCATATTTTATTATATTGTAGTAACTATGTATACTAAAAACTTATAAGAACGAATTAAATGACGTATGTTTATTTTATTTTTTTTATCGAATGGGTATGTGAATATGTAGGTAAAATTTAAAAAAAGGCATTTCGGAAAGGTGTTTTTCAATCATTTGCAATGGTAGACAATTTTACATCCAACAGCATTGTTTTAATTTTTTTTTATTCTTTTATTCTTTTTTTTTCCAGTTTTAACTAGTTCTGAGTAGAAGTTAAAAATGTATTTAAGACTTGACTAGAAATACTTACTAGAGTTAATTTACTAAAAGTATAAGACTTTCCTCTAGCTGGACATCATGAGGTATGGATTTAAATTATGAATATTATAACCGTGAAAGAAATAAACCGAAAATATGAACAAAGATTATTATCTTTAATGATGTTTTGTGCTCCGCACCGCACTGCAACATTTGTATTTGTTTTCGTTACGCTCCGATGTTACTATGTCACTTCATCGATATTCGATTTCTCTTTAAACAAATTAATCTTTTAAAAGACCTATAATTGTACACATCAGTAGCGCCGAGTCCTAGATGCCATTGGTATACCTACACCCATAAGAAATCAATGTCAAGTGCAAACGTATACAAATACACCCAACTACAAAATGTATGAAGCACAAAATAAATATTAATGTTTCTTTAGTTTATTTTAAATAAAATTTGTTCATTCCAGTTTTTCTCAGGAATCAGTTGTCGGATCTTGGTCATTAACCTACCAATAGATGCAAAATATTGTGCTTGTAGAAATATATACGTTTCGGTCAAGATCCGTCCACTCCAACCTGAGTAAAATAAAAAAAATGTTTTCTTTAAATAGGGCTTCATGTCCGAAAAACGAAATATTTCACGAAACCAATATGTACTTTTCAAAAATAAAATAAGCGATAAAAAAAGTGGAATTTTTTATTGAAACTTTTTCTTATCTTTGCACCCGCTTGTTAAAAACTATCTCGGCGCCCCTGCTTATGATGTATAATTATGTACATTTGTGGTAGTAATTTTGCACTATATTCATAAAAAGATTGACATGTCAGGAGTCAGGAGATCAAAAATGGATTTTGTTAAATAAAATAAAACAATTTTTAACATTTTGCTTTCACCATATTGTGTTTATTACTTTTATATATTTGATATAATATATTATGTATAATTATATATAATTATATAATATTAGCACGGCCATGTGGCGGCAAAATTGTGATTTTCTCTTGAAACAATTATTAGTTGTTTCGTCGTTTTACAATTTCCAAAACAATTTTTTTTTATATAATTATTTCATTTTCAAATTTCTTGCGTTTGATTTAGTTTTTATTTATTAGTTTTTTTTTTTTTTTTAAAAAAAAGAGCATTCACAACAAAATCACCATAATAGCCTACATACATTTTTTTTTTTTTATTATTATTATTTATAATTATTTATAATAATTTATGGTTTTTATTCCATTTGCATTCAATCAGTTTATTTCTGATTTAATTTAATTTTTATTTTGTATAATATATAATTTAATATAGTTAGAATTACTTATTTTTTTTATTTTATTTTTTTTTTTTTATTATTATTATTTCCACTGTTCAACAATATTTTTTTTTTGTGCTGTGCTACATCTATAATGTGCAAATTTTACTTTATTTGTTTATTTATAATTAATTGTTATATTTTTATATATTTTCTTTATTTTTTCTTTATTTTTTCTGTTACAGTTACAATTTATTTTAGTTCAAATTTTCTTTTTCTTTTTACAAACATAATTATCAATTATGTAGTTAGTTAATTGTTCTCTTGTTTAAATTGTATTTCAGTGCACATAAATTAATTTAGTTTTCTTATTTTTTTTTTTTTTTGTTTACTCTAACTTTTTATTTTAATTATAGTTTTTATGTTTTATTTTCCGTTTATAATGGTTTTGTCTATTTTGTGTATGTGTGTGTGTGTGTTTAAACTTATAACATTCTTGGATATTTTTACATAGCTGCATTGCATGCTACTTATATTTTTTTTTTATTTTAAATTATTTTATATATTCCTTTTTTTTCATATTTATTTTTATGGTCATAAAGTGGTTAATTTTGAGCGATTCCGCATTTTTTTTAAAGATTCTCTTTTGCTTTAATAATTTTTAATTTTTTTTAATAATATTTAGGTTAATTTTTAAAAATGACTTCTGTGTTTTTAAAATTGAAATTATAAAATATTGCTTTTTTTTTCTTTTTGTTCTTGTTTTATTTTTATTATTTGTTAATTACATTGTAAATATTATGTTCATTTAATATATTTATTTCCATTTGTTAATTTTGTATATAAAAATAATATTTGAACAATTTTGGATTTTTTTTTTAAATATTTAATAATTATATTTCGTAAATTGTTTTTCTTGTCTCTATTTGTAATAAGTTTTCATTTTGAAAAATTTACGCTTCAATAAAAATAACCACTCTATTTCCATTATTAATTAGATAATAACTATAATACAGCTATAGATATTTATGTTTACAACATTTTTCTTGCGTTAAATTTATGCTTTTTGTTTTGTATAAATCTTTTAATTAACATAAATTTCTTGCTTTTTTCTCAGTTTTATCTTTTTAAATTTAATTTTTGTTATTTTATAATTATACAATATACGCTATAAACTATGGTCTGTTTTTTTTTTTTTTTTTATCTTTATTTCTTCATCTTTAGACTACTACATAACTAAAATAGTGTGTGTTTTTTTTTTGGTTTTATTTTCTATAATTATTTATTTATATTTTTATATATATATGTATGTGTAATATATATATATAATTATACATATAATTTTAATAGTATTATAATTATATTCGTTTGTTCATATTTCCTTAAATTTCCATTTTTTTATTTATTTTTTTTTTTTTTTGTATAAAATTACCTTACATTCACGGTTATATATTTATATTTATATTTTACTTCACTTTTTTATTTATAATATTTATATGTGGTTTATATTTATTTTTTTTATTTTATTCCCTTACTTATTATAAATATTTTCTTTTTTTAATTTCATTATACGTTTACAATATTAATCATATATTTGGGTATAATATATTTAAAAATAATTAGTTAAAGTATAAGCAATAACATAATTATAATAATTCAATAACTTTTCTGTTACCGGTCAAAATAAAAATATCAATAAAAAAAAAATCAGATTACTTTAATTGGATTGCGCGAGGGTTTCACTAACATTACATTAACTAATTGCTACAGAAGGAGGTCTTTTTTTATGGTTATTTTGAATTGTAATAATGTTTGAATAGATTATTATTTGAGCCATAAACAAACTCAGTTAACGAAATACTAAGCAAAAAAAAAATAGAAATTTTGGAAAAAATATCTATAAATTCTTTATTACCTTTATTAGGAATTCGAGCACAGGGCCGCTTGTAATATTATTCTTGTAATAAAAATAATAGAATTAATTTTAAAGCTATTTTTTTCTTTTCTATTTACCATTTACTACTTAATAATTAGATAAAATTCATGCGTTTGCAGAAATTAATGCAATGTTAGTTTTATATTTTTTTTAAAAAAAAAAACAATTTTAGGTAGGTGATGCGGTGATTTGTGTTTAGTTGATATTGTGGGCGGAGGAGGATAGGGGCTTTTTTATCATAAATTTCTTATTTTTTTCTTTATTTTTATTTTGTAATTAAATTTTTTTTTTCAATGTTTAAAAATTAAAATCAAATACGTACAAAACAAAAAAAAAACTCTTGCCACACAGTATTTTTTGGACGATTGGTTTGAAACTATTGATTCTAAATTTATCTATATATTTTTATTTTTGCTTGTTTGTGTGGGAGTTAATATAATTTTTAGTTTAGTTAAGTAATGCTTTGTGGTAGATATTGAGAACAATTTATATTATATTTTTATTTATATGCAATTCTTGATTGCCATTTGTTTTTTATTTTATTCAATTATATAATATTTACTTTTATATATTTGAATTTATGGTTTTTGGTTAGTTCATTTAATTAATATTTATAATTTATTTGATACTGTGTTATTCTGTAATAGTAAATTTATATTATTTAATAAGTTAGTAATATTTTTGTATTGTGATTTACACTTGCATGCTTTAATGACATAGCTTAATTTCTAAAACTGTTGATGCCTCGGAATTGCATTTATTTTTATTCTTGATATTGCAGGCCCTTCGCAATCAATTATTAAAACGAAACGAAAACGATTGCGAAATTATTTTTCTGATTTTTTTTTTTTCAACAAAGTGTCTTTCAGTTAATATTTTAATTATACTGAATCTATGAGCTAATTATTTTTTTTTGTCATTGTTTAATTTTTGGATGTGTTGTGTGCAATTGGGTCTGTTAGGCATATGGATATTGAATTATGAAATTGTACTGTACTTAATTACTACTCAATTAGGTTAATTGGATGTACTTGAACAGCAAAATAATTATTATTTTACAATTATTTGTTACCGAATTATTAAAAACTACAACTAAAAATACATCAAATATTTCTAAAACGTTTTTTATGCAATTAGAGACATAAATATTTGTGCTATTGTTTACGTATGAGACCAGTTATATATAATAAATAAACAATATGAATATATATCGATATGAAAATAACATAAAAACATTGAAATAAAAGAGATAAATAAATTAAAATAACTTGAAAATAATTTCTACTTCCGCTCAAAATCAATATCAATTAGGAAAATAATATTATAGCAGTTATAGTTTTTATAAAGTTATATTGTTTGAAAGCTAAAAAATGGTGTTAAGATGACTGTCATAATTTCCTAGTTCGGCGTCTTATAGCTTCTAATTTTAAATTCTTTCCTCCATCTCCTCATATTTTGCCTTTACATTACAATGTTGTTTTTAAAAATTATAAATTGCAGAATAAATAAGAAATAATATAATTTTCTTTCAAGTCATTGTTTTTGTAAAGAAAAAAAGAAACTTTTAAAAATAATGACGATACTGATCTGAACTTTCAACATGCATGTTATTCATGAATGAATATAATGCTCACTGTAATGTAATCATTTAATTTTCATAATTCATAGACTAAGAAATTAAGAGAAGAAATTTTTTTTATTAAAAATTAGGTCACAAAAAAACCGCAAAATCATTAATAATAAATCATATCTGCATAAATGGTTCAAAGAAACACGCAATGCAAAAAAGAAAAAGACAAACAAAAAGTGAACGAAATTTTCAAATATTTATTACATTTTTTTCTATGAAGAATTATAAAGTAACCAGTCAAAATTGCGAACCCATTTGTTCAATAAAATGTTAGAAAGTTTTATCTTGAGTTTATATTATTTGCCAGTTTTCACATCTTTTTCCTATTTTTTTCTGCTCATACGCGCGCGTGCTTTTATCCCTTTCATATATTCTTTGACTAGAATTCCGTTCGATAAAATGATAAGTATTTTTATTTATTTTTCTCTGATGTAATATGAAACCTGCTTAGTTTATGTTTATTATATTTTACATGTTTATAAATATTTTTATAATTCCTTTTGTTGTTTTTATTTCTTATATTTTTTCTGCAATTAATGTTGCGAAAATTGTTTTACTTTATTTCTTCAATTTATGATATTTGTAATTTTAATTATACCATTGGTCAATTGGTCTCTAATGAACACTATGGGACTATTAAGAAAATTTATCAATAAAATTTCAATTCCCATATACTATAGGAACAAATATGAAAATTATTACTAAGCAATTAATCATTGGTCTTGTGAATTGGGAAGATTCTCTTTTATAACTAGAAAGTATCTGTATATTTATTTCGCATTCGTTATAATTCAATCTAATGATGATAATTAAAAAGAGAAAATAAATTCAACAAAATTGTGATTATACTAAATTGTGCAACGAATCATGAAATTGTATGAATGCACTAGTAATATGAATGCGTTATATGAAAATTTTACATATTTATTCAGTTTTAAAGTAATTGTCGAGAGGGCTTTGTATTAAATTGAACTATGGAATTTGAGAATATTGTCCCCTATATGCAATTATTTATGTTTTGATAACATTAAATATTATATTTATGAACAGACACGTTTTGTTTTGTTTTATAGTTGATGCTCAGAGGTAAACTGGCATTGAGTTAAAAGACTCTTGACAAAATATATTAAATAAATATCCAAAATAAGTACAAAATACTCAAAAATTAAAAATATTTTTAATTTCAACAAATCGATAACATTAAAATGCCATCTGTTTATGCTTATAATGTATCCATTTTCTATTTCTCCATAATTCTACTTTTTAATGTAGCTTATGTTTATCTGCACATTTTTATATATATGTAATGTGTATTTACAAGGGTATCTCGTTAGCACACGAAAAAAAAAACGACAAACGTACATTGTGTTTTGTTTTTTTCTGTTAGTTCCCTTTGTTTTGTATACAAAATAAGTACAACATTTTATAATTATGTACATCATCATCTAAAAATAATAACGACAAGCAATATTGTTTGTTTTTTCAAATATTTATTCATATTTATTTCTTTTTATGGTTGTATCGTGGTGCTAGAACATTTACACACAACACATTTAGTTGCTGGGACAATTTTTAGTCGCGGTTACTAAAAATATCAGAGCTTGGACTGGTTTTACTCTAAACACTTCTAATTCGGTTCCATTTTTATTAATTGATTAAAAATTAATTTTTATAGGTAATATATAAATTATTATATATAAGTATGTGTATGTTTTCTTTCGTATGTTTTTTTTTTTTTCATTTCTACAAAATACTGTCGATCTACAATGCTTATAAACTATTTGGAATTCACTTACAGTGTGTGTTTGGGGCACGGTGTTGGAAAGTGGGTAAACTTTTGATCATGTATTCGCCCTTTTTTTATAATTAATTCTAATTATTTGTCTAGTTTCTTGTAACCATAATTGAAAGCCTGTAAATATTCCAGAAATTGATTTGGGAAATGCAAAAATATTAAATCATATTTGCGATATTTATGAATGATATAATACATATCTGATACAAACCGCCTACTCAGTCTGTGAGAACTATGAATGCCCCTTCCACACTGCTTTTAATGTATGTAACAATATTTTAAACATAGTATAAATGAGTCATTGAAATGGCGAAAGCGTTCGTTAAATACCGCAATAAAAATCGATAACTGTAATTAGAAATAGTTTATATGACTATCTCCTATATAGCTAGTGCTTTAAAACAGTTTAAATGTGCGCGCATAAACATACTCACAAGGAGAAAAATGTTCTAGCCCTCTGGGAGGGTAACTTATATTTTGGAGGAGTTAATTTTATGATTAATTGTCTAGTAAACATAACCATCCGATGGGTAACCAAACCATATTACATTTACCATTACCGACTCGTTATTTAAAGATCAGTAATATTAACTATAATGATAGGTGGATTTTATCTCTCTAGATAACTGTTTATAGTTATAAAATCCATCAGAACGTAAAATTAGCTATGTGCATAGCTGGCGCCAAAAGAACTTCTCCTGATGGTACAATCTACCCTTCATTATTTAGAATATACTATATATCTTGCTCTCTTCGTGCAATTATAATTTAGAATATATTTAGCAATAAATGACTGCGTATTCGAATTCATTGCAAACATACCCATGAACGCTATCAATTCACTAGAAGTTAATTAAATTGGTAGGTTAAATTGAATATTTATAGAACATGTAGTTTAAGATTATAAGATTGATTCATTGCCTTTTAGCACAGTGTCACCCAAATAGTAGAAAAAACTGTAATTTATAAAAATCAGTTTTTAAAAAAATGTGATTTCTAATCAAATTTGAAAATTTATTTCACTAAAAAAAAAGCATAAAATAATTAAATGCAAACCAATAAAAAATAATTTAAATGGTAACTTTTTTTTGATCCTCTATAGTATAGAATGATCCCCTGAAATATGAAAATTGATCTCCTAAAATATGAAAACTTTCCCCGAGAATACCAAAATTTGCACCTAAATTATGTAGTATATTGGATCTTGATCACCTTTTATAATAAATGATCCCCTAAAATATTAAAATGATCGACGGTAATTTAATATTTCAATACATCATTTTGATATTTTAGAGGATCAATCTAATACAATATTATATAGGATTAATTCTCTATATTATTATTATTCACTTTTTATATTTTACAGGCAAATTTTGATATTCTCAGCGCTAATTTTTAATGCTTTCGAAGATCATTTTAAATATTATAGAGTATTATTTCAGAGAATCGTGTTGGTAAAATGTTTCCTTTAAATAAAGAAAAAAATAAAATAAATATTTTACTTACTTTAACATTTTATATACAAAATTCCTATTTAATTTCTGTTTTACAAAACTACATTGTATTTCTGGATTAAATTGTTCTTATTTATTTATTTTATTTTATTTACTTTATTTTATTAAATATATTTTTTATTGGTAAATGCTTTATTTATTTATTTTTTTAATTCTTTTAATAGCGTTTATTATTCACGTTTACCTACAATTAATTGTGTGTAAGTGGGGTAGGGAGGGTGTGTATGTATGTATTTTAGTGTATATTAATATTATAATATGTTTTATCTATTTTTTTACTTTAAATATTATTTATTTATATTCACATTTCACATACCTTATATCATATATCATATAATCTAATCATCTAATAATCATATTCATATCTATTTTATATTTTCTATATTATTCTCAATTTTTTTTATTAGTTATTTATACTTTCTATAAAATATCTACCACTTATTTTCGCTATTAAATATGTGCGTGCATTTAAGGACAAACTTCTTTTTATTTATTTATTTATTTATTTATTTATTTATTTATTTATTTATTTATATATTTATATTTTTCTTCTTTTTATTATTATTATTATTATTATTGGTTGAATGTGTTGCTTTTTCTTTTTTTTATCTTTCTATTAATACATATTATATTACTGATGTTGCTGGTTGATGGCTGTGTATTGCATATAATATTAGGTAACCTACACTAACCAAGTTATATATTCATTAAATAATAAAAAGAAAAACATAGGTTTGGCTGGTGGTTAGTTATAAGATTTAAAGGGCGACAGGTATTTAGGCGCAAAATCAGACATTTAATAATAATGTGCCTGCTCTATGTTATAAAACAATCTGTTTTTTTTTTTTTTAATTGTATTAATAAATTATATGTTTTTATTGTTACTGTTGTTGTTTCATTAAAAAAAAATGCTAATAAATAATACACAGATTATTTTTATGCTTTATTTTAGATTTATTGAGTACGATTCAAGATAGGAGTCGTGAAAAGAAAGAATATAGCTACCGTAATAAGTTTACCAATGCCATGTTGGAATGGGTGATGGGTGTAGCATGGTTCGGTTAATAAAAATAATTTTAATACATCCATTGTGATTTTGAAGGCAAGATATATAATGAAATATAATTAATAACGTTCAGGTAAGTAGATATCTAATTGCATAATTAATTACGGAATTTGAATAAGAAATGTTAGTTCTTTTCTTTTTCTTTTTTTTTTTTTTATAATAAATAAGGAGAATTTTCGATGTTTTTATTATTTTATTGTTGTTGCTATTTTTCCCTACAACTTTTTGAGCTTATTTGCTTAACAATCGACTCAAACAAATTACCAAATAAATCTGAATGCAAATCAGGTATAAAATTAATCGAAAGCAAACAAAAATAATTGGTCGCAAGGAAGGAATCAAATGAATACGAATTGCGAAACGTTGAAAAAAAAAATAATGACCAATAAAATAAAATTGAACAAATATCGGATGGGATAATAAAGTTGGAAAAACTTTTTTAAATAATAGGTTTTTGTTAACAAAATTCATGCAATATTTTGTATTTTTTTTTTTTAAACACTCACATTTATAACATATATTTAATATTATGTATATTTATATTATATTACTTTTAAGTTTTTTTTTTCTTTAGTTTTTTTTTACTTTGGTTTATTTATATTTATTAGTTCTATTTATATATAAATTATGACATTAACTATATTATATAATAAAATAAAAATAATAATTATTAATTAATAATTAATAATAATGATTATAATAATTATAATAATAATAATAACAATAACAATAATGTGTTGTTTAGGTAACGCCAATACCAAAATCAATTATTTTACGTTAATTGTAATATGTTTTGTGTGTTTTTCTTCGTTTTGTGTTTGGTATTGCATATTAAATGTTGTATTTCTTATATGCAAATATTTTTTTTGTATTGATATTTACTTATGAATTTAATTTACTCTTAAATATTGTTTTATTTTTTCGTTTTATTTTATTTTTTTTTTTTTTTGTGTATTAATGAGTAATGACAATTAAAATTTTCAATTAGCTTTTTAATTTTATTAATAATTAGATTTCTATCTATTTTTAGTATTCTGTTTAATATTTATTTAAATTTCTTGTTTATTACATGATTTTCCATTAATTTTCTTTTTTTTTTGGTTCTTATGTTCAATCCTATCTAAGTTCATTGTGTGGGATGTTAATGTATGTGAGTGTTTTACTTTTATGTGTGCCTATGTTTCTTTGGATGCTCAATTAAAATTCGAGTTCAGGATATTAATCATATTTTTGAACGATAATAAATAACATTATTTATCATAAAATTTTGATTTTGTTTATTTTTGATTTGTTTCAATAAAAAACATTTGTTACGGTTCTCTTAATTAATTACGGTATTATAATTTTTAAATATTTCATGAAAAAAAAAAAGAAAGAAAGTATCATGAAAATATTTAAAATAAACGATAATAACTGTAGCATTTTATAGATATATACTTTTGATTTTTTTTTTATTTAGAATATATTTCGGTATTTTTTGCCATTTGATTCAGAACTAGAAACCTTACTAACATCCAATATAATGATAAAAGTTTAAAAATATAAACTATTTAGCAATATTTCTGTATGTTTCTGAGAGTGTGCCTATATTATTTAAATTATTTAACCATTAACAATTAATTAAATGTCACCAATAATTTTTCTTGTCTTTCATTTAACACATAAATTAAAGTAAGATATATAATAGTTAATGATGGTGACTTGCAAAATTTGCAATATGTAAATTAAAGTTTTAATTATTTTTGGTATGGTAATAAAAACACTTAATTACAATTACAATTGAATACAACACATATTCGCTTTTCTTCTTTTTTGTCCTATTCTTTTTGTTAATAATATTTTTGAATTAGTATCCACAATAAGTTTATAAAAAAATTAATAACAAACAATATGCTTGCTTAATTATTAAACAGTTTTCTTTTTTTTTTCTAAAATTAGTACTATTTTTCAATTTTTGATTTTAGAAAAAAAAATATGAAGCAATATCTCTATCAATAGTTGCTGACTGTTTTTAATTTTTTTTTTTTTTTTTTTAAATTAATTTTCTCTTTTTCTTTATTTCCAACAATAACAAAAATTATTAATAATATTATTATTATTATTATGATTATTATGATTATTATTACTATTATGATTATGATTTTAAAATATCATTTTCATTTGAATAAACTAGAAACGGAATTCAATATACACCATATGGTCCTTGATAACAAAGTTTTGAATTATATTTCGATAAATAACGTACATCTTTTAATGCAATATGTGGGCTTTTCGGTGGAGAATGTGTTTTAAAATCTCCATAAATGGTGTCCATATTCGGATAGGTTGATTCATCAATCTGGAATTTATTACAATTTGTTAGATATTATTGATGAATGATTAGGTTTTTTTTTAGAAATGTAAATTTTTAAATTAAACATCGAAATAATAAGTCAAATATACACAAAACGATCCGTTTATAAAAGAAGTTAGAAATTTGTTCCCCCTTTTTTTTACTACTTCAACTTTGTTGTCCATTTTCTTCCCACATATACCTTTTATTTTATAATTTATATCCCTCTCAAATTTGAGAAACCTTTGTGAACGACTCCAAATCAATTAAATCAATTAAATAAATTTTGAAATCTTTTTATCTAGTTTTAAAAACAAAAATTTACAGTAATTCCAATGTGCAAATATTTTAAAATAAATAAAAATTATAAACAGAACAGAAAGATCAGTAAAATGCGTTATATTTAATCATTTCATTAGCTATGAGACATTTTGAAGTTAGTTTCTTGAGGTCCGTTAAATTTTTTTCTCAAAGAGTCGGAAAGGTTGAAAGATTGTCGATATGAATTTAGTAAAAAGCAAAAACACATAATAAGTTTGTTTATTTATCTAAAAGCAGTTTAAACCGATCATTAAATCATTCAAAAATAAATAATAAAAAAACAAATCTGTTATTTATTAATATCATCAAAAATTTTGAATTTTCATCAAAGTGTTTTTATTTTAAGAGCATATTTTTATATTTTTTCATTTATTATATCCGAATTTGCGAGTACTTGCTATAAATTGTTTTTTCAAATTATTTTTCCAATTATATATTTGTTTGTTTGCAAAAATAATCTCAATAATAAAGCTCAATTTTTTTTTCTTTTAAATCATTATAAGATTTTCATGGAATATTTTTTTTCACATAATTTAATTATTTAGAAATTATTTTAATGCTTAAAGCAAAGAGCCTATTTTTTTTATTGCTGTTTACACGATGTGCAATAAAATAAGTCTTGTGTGCCACAAGAGTTTTCATTGTGTAAAGATTTTTAATAAATGCTTATTTACAAAATTACTTTGTCTACTTTTTCTACATCTTCGTCTATTTTTTTTTTATTATTAGTTTTTACGTTAAATTGATATCCTAAAATATTAATGTGTCCTCTTCCTATAATTACATTTAAAATATCGTTCTATATAATTTATGCTTATTTATCTATTTATTTCACCTTTTATCATAATATGTAATTAGTTAATAGTTTATTTATCATTCTTCTTTTAATAGTTTTATATACAATATTGCATTTTTTTTTTTTTTTTTTTTTTTTTATTAAAATAGTAGTATTTTATCATTAGAGTATCTGTAAATATGCCTAATTTTATGATTAATTTTCCACTCCAATAATTTTGTATGTAATTCATATTATTTTCATTATTTTTATTTAAATTTATTTATTTTTTTCACATTTAAATGATTAATTAATTTTACTATTTATAATTTAATATAAAGTATGTAGTCTACCATCCAGTAATACTAACTTGTCTATTTTTCTTTCTTTTTTTTATGTTCAACCCTTTCTGTCATTCTTTTCTTCATATTTATTAAATCTTGTTTTCATACATTTTATCATGTTTGCATATTAATATTTTAGTTAAATTAGATTAAAAATTGTTATGATTTGTACAGTGCCACACCTTGGATTTCGTTAGAAGAATTATTGGTGGCACAGCAGCACAGGGGTGGCCATCATGGAAGCTACACCAACAGACTTGGGGCCAACCATTCATCTTCTGCTAGCTGCAAAAGGCAGAAATTTATTCGATATAATCTTTCGTATGTTAAGTAATTTTTGCATTATATAAATTTATATGTTGTTTGTTATTGAAAATAATTATGTAATTTTATACATAAAACTATATTTATTATATGAAGCTCTATCTGTATGACTATAGCTATTTTATTTTTATTACCTATTAATAAAATGTATACAGAAGAAATAATTACACATTGAGATTCAATTAATCAAAAAAATCAAATCGCTATTATGGGAAAATATTTATTTTCAATTTTATTTTTCGTTTTCCTTAAATTGATTTAAGAAAAATGGTAACACAATTAGATGGACATTTAATGTTAGTTGGATAAATTAAAAAAAAGAAAAATAAGATAAACGAAAGTAATTAGTAAAAAAGCGTTTAAAGCGAGTGAAAGAATATCTTAACATCTATGCATTAGAGCTGATGTTTTTTTTTTGTATTATTCATAAGTATTTTTAAGAAATTAATTTAAAGACATTTTTTACGAGTCCCAAATTACACCAGTATCTTATAAGAATGAACAAATATAACACTACAAACGCCTTATTATGGTGCAATATTAAAACGTTTAAAAAAAACAGAGGGTTTAAAAAAAATTAGCATTCGGATGGAAATTTATGAAATTCATAATTAAAAAAGAAAAATCGAAAATGGTAAGATTATTGGCTGACAGTTTTAAGTGAAATTATTTTTGTATGTTTTGATCTTTCTAGACATTTTATTAGTGAGTGGAATTGGAGCCGCTCAGCATTTAGGTCATCCCCATAGGTATGTGTAATACGGTTAATATTTAGTAAATCGGCATGCCGGTCATATTGAAAAATCACCAACTGCTTCACGTATATTTCTCATGCACAACTCACCCAGGATATATTACACATACCTATTTTTGTATACATCTAAAGTAATAATTTTACGTGTACTGCAGAATACACAGGACCTATGGCTTATAATGGTGTCCCTCCGAAACATTCTCAAATAGATTTTAAGAAGTCAAAAATGGTTCAAATTGAACGATCTTATTTTTGACCTGATTGAAAATCGATCCCAAGTTCCCAAACACCATGGTCAAAAACAGTACCATCCATCCATAAGTGCTAAGCATTCGCATATTCGGGTATTAGTTGCTCATCTCTAATGTTTATAATTTATATCACTTATAACAAACTGTATTACAATTGCAATCGCGTAAATTAATTATAAAAGCAGTTAAGCATTTAAAAATGGGATTTACAAAAAAAAAATTCCTGACTTAGAGACCTATAGTTGGAACGAAAATAAGTGGACTCAATGACGAAATAGAAATAAAAAAAAAGTATTTTAAATGGTAAAAAATGGAGTTGTGTCTTTTTTTTCAATTTATATTATTCAGTAAATATGTTATATTTTTCGTGTAAATTATTCAATATACAAAAAAAATAGCATCATAAGTTTTTGAATGAAAATATATTCTTTTTGCAGAAAATTTTGATTTATTTTATTTTATTGAAGTTAAAAAAAGCTGCTTTTATTTGTTCAACTTTATAAAACACAAACATTTTCTATTCTTTTCAAAATTAAAATATTTTGTATAAATTAAACGATGATTAAAAAAAAAATTATTTAAATTATAGTTCGATTCAAAGTAAATAAATTTGACAATAAAAAAAATGTGAAAATTATTCCAGTTTTATGTTCATTTTCTATTACCTCAAAATATAAAGTGCGTCCTTAATTTTCTTAAACACGTAAAACCAAAACGAGTTTTAGCATTATATTGTTTTATTTCAGGCTTCATTTTGATGAAAATGATTTAAAAAGATAAAATGTACTTATTAGGCGATAGTTTTATATTTAAACTCACTCGGATACTATTGTAATGCAATGAAAAAAATTAATTGGTAACATATTTATTTTATTTTTTATCTTTTTTATAATGAACAAAATCAGAACATGTATTCACCGACTATTAATATTTATATGAAAAAAGTAAAATTGCAAATTATGACAGAAAGCTTTGCATAATTTTTTCTAAATTTTGCATTAATTATAAAAGCTCAGCAAATAAAAATGATCGTTTCGGAAATTTCTATTTGTACCAATCCAGCATTTTACAATAGCAACTTTTCTTACGTTTTCTTATACAATATTTCTTTTTTCTTGGTTGCGTTTTAGCTTAACTTATAGCAAAAAATTATTGCACAAGGAATAGAAAAACAAATGTGCATTGTACGTATAAAAGAATAGAAAAACATTCGAGAAAAATCAAAAAGTTCTTTCTTTTTTTTTTTTTACTTTTTGTGTTTGCACGGTTGTGAAAATAGTTAAAAGTTTTTAAAGAAATTTAACTTTCGTATAATCTGTATGGAAAAATCAAAAGAATTATTTTACTCTGTTTTAGTTTGGTTTGGCCATCTAGCCAGGTCTCAGAACACTTACAAACCTACATACAAAATAAAAATATATTTTATATATTGGAAAGAGAATATGAGCCATGAAGAAATGTTTTTCGTGACGGGAGATAATATCTTATTTGTTAGTCTTTTCTTCTTATGCTCAAACAGAATGCTTTTTTTGTGTTGAGTGAGAATAATTTCATTATTATATATATATATATAATATATATCTATATATATTACTTTATAATTTTTGTTGAAAACTAAGTTAAAGATATTTTTTTTTGTTCTTTTGCTAAACAGATGTCATCAAATATTAAATGTACCGAAGTTATATTATCTGATTTTAAATTTTATGACAAAATCCAAGTAAAAATTATTAGATACTTTAAATGTCATTTAAAATGATAGATAATTTCAGAACGAACTTTAGATTTATAAAATGAAATTTATAGCTGGTAGATATTTATTTTTAAAATCAGTTCGACTAGGTTTATAGTAAATTTTTCAAATTGAAGCAAATATATCATTTGTTTTATCAAATAATTATTTACTAGAGCTGTTTGGAAAGTTTGACATAATTTTTTTTTGTTATTTATAATTATATTGCATATTTCTCAATAGTCTTGAAAATGAACAGAAAAATCTTATATACCGAAATTTTAACTATTATTTAATATAGATATTGGTTTTATTTTTGAAATGCTTTTTTGGTGTGTGAAATAGTGACAATATTACAATTTAAATAATAATAGATATAATAATATTTATTATCAATGCAATAAACTAAAATAATTTCGTAAGCCCGAGATAGTGTCCATAGATTCAATTCAAATAACATCGAATTAAAAAAAAAAAATGTTTTAAATACAATATTAATATGTAATAATAATTATAAATATTATCAAAGAAGATGATATTATTATCGTATATTTAATTTATTATTAATTTCCATTTATTAAAATTTTAGTTTGGTTGCAGTGATTGAGATACACAACACATTTGACGCTATATTAATAAAACATATTGTAATTGCCTAAAATTTACACGTATGTGTTTCTGTGTGTATGTGTGTGCGGATCGGGTATACGAATAGGTATATATATTAAATGGATTAATTTTGTTCAGGTTGTTATATTTTTTTAAAAATTATATTAAGGTTATTTAAATGTTTATGAAACCAAAAACTGTGAACGTGTCAGATTTAGTCTATCGACCAATTTTATCTATTAAAATACCACAATATGATATAATATTTATTAAAATATTATTTTAATATCATAAAAATGTATTAGCCGCATGCTAATTTGCATAGAGGCATTAATATAACATTGAATTTGATTATGATTATTGACACAAATTAACATTTATTACATTTTCAGAATAGACTACGAGGTAATTATAAAAATTATGAAAATTATGAATATAACAATAATAATATAATTTTATCTAATATCAAGATTATATTTAATATAATTATTGTTGCTGATGATGCATCAATTTGATGGTCAATTTGAAAATGATATATTAATATATTATGCGAATTGCAACGTCATCAAACACAATGATTAAATTAGAAAATAATGCGATTATTATTAATAGCCGGCTCATTGTTTTCATTCAAAATACGTAATAATCGCAAAATAATAAGGTTAGATTTTATGGTCGATTGTATGCAGTACAGGTTAACATATATATAAATAATTATCTTGAGCAATAACAAGTATATAAAAAAATAATTGATCGTCAAAGTGCGTTGTGATGACTTAATTGCCTTTCGGTCTGGGACACTATATATATTTCATAATTTATATTTTTTTTTTTTTTTATTCTTTTGCGACTTGTAAATATAATAATAAAGTATAATTTAACGCACTCACAATAGAAAGAAAATATAAATAAAACTGTTTCTTTTATGTGTTCACTGATGAACAAAAAACAAATTTTTGCTGTAGCGGAAAACGGAAATGAAGAAAAGTGGTTACGTTTTTATTTTTTTCTTTTTACTTTTTCTGTTTTTTTTTCTTGGTCGACTGTGATATTAAAAGAAAATATTTTGTGTTCAAGTTATTATGCTATTAGATTTTAGTACAGCTACATAAATTTAAATGAACTTAGACCTAGCAAAAAGAAAACACAATTTATAGAGAGGCTTATTTTACTTTGGTGATTTTCTGTGAAATATTAATCAATGTAGGTATACATTTGTTAGACGTCAAAAAAGAGTAATTCGATATGATATGAATGACCAGGGGTTTTAATTTTATTAGTACTTATTTCATATCAAATTAAGTAGTTTATTATTTTATTCGTATTATTTTTCAACACATTTTAAAAGTTTTTCTCTTTTTTTTTTCAAGTTTAATTTCTATGATCGGTTTTACAATCATATACTCTCGTATTTAATTCACCTGCTAAGTTAATTTATTTTAAAGAGAGAGAAATAATGATAAAAAAAAAATTAAAACAGCTACAACAACACATAATAACGAAAATATAAGTAATAATTTATCGTTATGCGAAGCTTTCTGCCGTAAATTTCTTTTTTATTAATAAACCAAAATAATCATTTATATGCAAAAATAAAAAAAAAACCGTCATGTTAACTCTTTTACAATAATTATATTCGTGCGTGAAATTGGTATAAAATAGTAAATTGGCTAACTTGCGACTAGATTACTTAATGATTTTTTTTTTAAATTGATATTCGCACATATATATATAATTTTTTAAAAATGAATTTATTTTACTTTCTCTTTTCTTATTTTTATTGTTTGTATGGAATGCTAATAAGAAAATACTCGCAAATGTCATACGATATTTTTTCTTTAGTAAAATCTTATTGAAATTTTTTAAAAATAATTTATTAAGTTGTTAAACTGTTCATACGGATTTGTTATTACTCTGTTTTCTAATAATGAATGTTCATGCTAGTAACTCACAAGTTGCTGTACCTGAGGGCTCACCTGAAATTGCTGCATGGGGTAGGCTACGACCCCAGCAGTTTGCGGTAATGCACTGCCAACACCTTGTGCTATTTGTTGGGCGGCAGGTATTTGACCTTGAGCTGGTACACCCTGCCATGCTCCAGGAATTTGAACACCCATTCTATAATATTCGTTTTATTAAAACAAATAAAAAAAAAACAGAGAAGAATTTTTTTATTTAATAATTTTGTTATAATTTATATAGTTCGGTAATAGATGTGTAATAAAAATTCTTTGCTTACCCCATATATCCAGCTTGTTGATAGCCAGCAAATTGACCATATGCATATCCTTGCATGCCTTGTAAAAATTGTCCTTGTAATGGTGCCGATGGTGCGGGTGCAGCTGGATAAGTTGGTGCTGGTATGGTTGGTGGATACCAATAACCAGCTACCTGTTGTCCATAAGCTGTACCAAATGGAAAACCGGCTTGGCCTAATGCTTGACTTGCAATCGATGGAGCATTATTTGGATCACCACTTTCTTTACCCCATGAACATTTAACGGGTTGGGCATTTATTTCGGAATTGTGAATTGCAACAATTGCATGTGTGGCCGCTTCTTTTGTTGAAAATCTATGAAATTTGAAATGAATATAGAAAATAATAGGAAAACAAAAGTAAAACTAACGCCATAAAATAAAGTGGGTTCTTGTGTGTAAGTGTTTCATTTCGTTAAGGGTATTGTGTGATATTTAATGGTGCGTGATTGAATTAATATTATGTGATTATTCACATTTGCATCGTACAGAATATCATTATTTTTAATTCATGGGTAGTATGAAAATTAACAGAAATATTATATATATAATTTTTTTTTTTTTAAATTAGTAGAAAAATGCAACATGCAAGCAATGTTACAAATTTATGTTCAACGCTTATCGCATATAAACATGTCGCGCGATGCCTTTTAAAAAAGATTTTATATTTATTTATATTTTTTTTACTCCTCAGCCGTTCACCATGAAGAAAAATATGTTATAAATTAAACTATAACAATAATTTTTTTTTTCAATCAAGATTAAAGAAGTTTAATTTTGAAATATACTCTATTTTTTTTAATATCAAAAGAATGGCAACTATATAGGTTTATAACGATTTCCATCAAGCACAAAATACTCTTCGATATACAATAACAAAGTACAACATAATATAACCATAAAAATATTTCTTACCTTACAAAAGCATATCCTTTATCCTTGAACACTCTGATTTCCTGAATCGTTCCAAACGGTGAAAATGTTTTCTGTAATATTTCTTCTGTCAATGCACCGGACAATGCACCATTTACACCGCCACAATATACTGTACAGTTTGTTGGACTACTTTGATTATAGACTTCATCAAAGGTCAAAGGTTTTGAATTGACTGCAATGGGAAAGAGAAAATATTTATTGTTGGCAGTGTATAGCTGTGTGTTTAGCTACATAAAACCATTCAAAAATATGATAAAAATAATAAAAATAAAATATTTTTCTTTCCATTTTATTTTTCGTTGTACTTATTTTATAACAAAATTCTATATGGAGAAAGTCTTTTTATTTTCTATTTTTTTTTTTTTTTGGTTTTTCCATTTCTTTTTTGTTCATTCTATTTTATTTGTGCTATAGGAACTTAGGAACTTTGTGTATGAAAATGGCGCAATTCTGCGATACGCTCTAAGTTGTTCTATAGAAATAAAATATCTATCTATGAATAGATATATGTTTTTCTTGGTTCATTTTCTTATTAAAGAAAGGATGTGCCCCATAAATATTTATATGTGTTGTGTGTGTATATGATGTATATGTGAAAATATTTTTATGAATATTATTATCCTTTTATGGATTAATATATAAATATGCAAAAATATGTTGAATAATATTTTATGATGTGGTAGAGGTTATGATCTGGTGTTGTTGCTTCTATTCTATGGTTTTGCACTAGAAATTTAATCGTTTCTATTTATTATGCATACGCCAATATGGCAGTATCCATCGTTATATCGCTTTTAATAATTTTCTTGGCAGTTAGTAATATTTATTTGTAGAAAGGTGTACTCTTGTTTGTGAAAAAAAAAAATAGAAAATCTACCGAAAAAAAAACTATTGTATTTGTTTAATTTATAATTAGCTTGCTAAATTTATAAAAAATAAAATCAATGTATCTTAATAAAATAACACTAAATTTTTCTTAAATGATTTTGAGTTTTAAAGCGAAATCAAATGCTGAATAGTCTATAAATTTGGTAAATATTTATAAAATACACAAAATAAGAATATATAACTATTTATTTCATAGAAATATTCAAATCTTAGCTACATAAAAAAGCCTTGCTCAAGCTATGTGTATTGTTATTGGCATTTTGGTTTTTCGAGCAGTTTTTCTTCTAAATTAGAGAAGTATGTGTATTGATATTTTCGTATGATCGTACATTTTTTATGCGTAGAGCCAAGTGAAAATATCGATACGCATACTTCTCTAATTTAGAAGAAAAACTGCACGATAAATTAAATGCCAATAACCATATCACATATAGCTTGAACGAGGTTTTATAAGATATTACCTGTCAATTATAAACAAATAACTTAAAATATCAAATTACAGAAGAATATGAATAATTAAAAAAAAAAAAAAAATTGTGGGCAGGTATATGAATCAACCGTAATTATCACTTATGTAATCATAGATCTACAGATGATCGACAAAGCTGTACTGATAATTGCGAAGGCATTGTAATAGTAATATATTAACAGTATATGGTCAGTTTATTAAATTTATGAGTCAACAAATATAGACGTATTTTATTAATCACTTTATACTATAGATACACTAGAAAGATAATGATGATCTTAATGAAGTTTTGACCAATCAG
>JAABKK020000003.1:1105960-1138579 GCA_011634745.2 Catotricha subobsoleta
ATACCCAGCAATATTTTATATAAAATAAGTAGCTGTAGATACTAGAAAAAAAAGAAAAAGAAAAAGAAAAAGAAAAAGAAAAACTAACTACATATTCGCATACCTACGAAGAGAGAAAATGAAGTACTCGAAAAAGTTTTAATATTGTTTTGCTTTTACCTTGTGTTTATTTATAGTCATTATAATATCAGCGTAGAACTTTTCTCATCAAAGTTTTTGAATGCAACTGTTAGTGAACTGGTTGCGCTTATACCAAAATATCACGATACACAAATCGTATTATATCTCTCGTGGTACGGCTGCTGGTTTATTTAATTGTTTTTTCGTGTTTGCAGGGTTTATTTATGTTATAATTTATTTTATTTTATTTATTTCTTTATTTTATTTTATTTATTTATATTTTGGATTAAAGAACATTAAGTAGAAAAGGCGTATCTTATATAAATATTTGAATTAAATTGATAAATTTATTCGAGGTGCGGTTCAATTTATTTAAATTTACATTAAACGAGAAACCACTGAAAACTAAATTACCACAAAATGTAAGAATAAAAGGATACCGCAATTTTATCATGTACTTTAGAATGCGATAACGAAATTTCGTCGGTAGTTGCAGCAATCAGTACATTAAAAAAGACTTGAATATGTTTAAAGATTATAGTTCTCAAAATGTTTACATATTACTTTAACGGATAATTCAAAGGAACATTAGCATATCCTAATTCTACAGCTATAGAATTTTTAAATAATTATAACCAAATACTAAATTTATCTAAAAAAAAAAAAAAACGAAAAAAAAACAAGCATATTCATTACTAATATATATTTTTTATTTTTGTAAATAAAAGTATATTTCCAGTTCATCCGAATAATATCATGTCCTTGTTTCTTTTTTTGTTATTGCAGCTTTGATATTATTTTCTAAATGTGCAAGATTTGAAAGAAACTGTGTGGGTCTTTAAAAGAAACAACTTCACAATCCGGACATGAATAATAAATTTATAAAAACCCGTTCGTTGTTCCATTCAACCTTTTAAAATAAAAACGAAATGACTATTTCCTTTAGCATAAAAATGTATAATATTTGCTTTCAGACCAAAAAGATTTTTAGGTAGGTTATCAGCTGAATTGAAAGTGGAAATCTATACATGACACACGGACGACACGATACATTGCAATATTATATTCAGACAATTTTCTCTTTAGGTACTATTATGATATATATATACCTAAGCATCACTGTTACTGGTATGAGATGGTGGAAGAACCCTTATCATTTTTTTTTGTGTACATACAATATCAGTTTGGTATACCGCATGTCTTGCTATACACAAAACGATATACAAGATTGGATTTATAATAAAGCAAAAAAAAAAAAAGAAAGGCAAATAAAGTAGGAAGAAAAAATGAAACGAAGAAAAATAGAGAACGAAATAAGTAAAAGAAGTAATGTATGCATAATATTCATTGTGTGACACAAATTTTTTACACATCATATTATAATATTGTTACAGAAGACAAATACAACAACAATTCCATATTTGCTATAAATGGTAAATTTGGATAGATGGCAGACAAAATTCTATAATATTATATATTATTTAGATTTAAATGCCTAACAATACATAATATAAAAATAGATGGTTAAGAATTAGAGAGGGGAAGATGTAAGCAGTCATCCGTTAAACGATTTCTAAAATTGACAAGGGTCAAATATAAATAAATAGAAAAAAAACGGCAAAGAAAAAAATAAAGGCTTTCCTTTAGTGTGGATTGTATTCTTCTTCTTTTTTTTATCCAAAACAAAAACAAAATATTGGTTATTTATTTTCATATAAACAAAACAAATGTATGAAAATAAAATTTAAAAGAAAATTAAGTGTTATTTTCATACTTTTCATATTGTTTTAAGAAAAAATAAATTTTAAACATGTGGGCTATATTTGATATTTTTCTTATTTTCTTTTTTTGTTTTGGTTTTTTTGTTTTTGTAAATAATTTACACAATGCAAGTCCAAATACAGGAAGAAGAAGAGAAAATTTGATTTATACCGCAATTAGTAAAACAAGTTGCCAATGGTTTGGTATACGACTTCACTTTTGTGAAATAAAAAAAAGGGGGCAAATATACTTGTTATTTCAAAAGTGGACAAAAAAAGGAGACAAAGATTCCCGAATTTTAAAAAGTGCACGATCAAAAAAAAAAATTGTCAACACAATAATTTTTTTTTTTTTCAAAAATGAAGTAAAAAATCAAGTAAACCTGATATAAATTTACCATAAAAGAAAAATCAGCAACTTTTACTACTCTAAAAATGTTGTAAACAAAATATTTCATGAGAATTTTAGGATATATAAATACCAAATTTCTACTTTCGTCACGTCACACGTTGTATGAAAATTTTAATTTTGTCTATTTTGCCTCGTTCAATTTTAAATTGTATGGATTAATCATTTCGTTTTTCAATCAAATTTTGCAATCAATAATCGTGTGATTGCAAATATGCTTAAAAGAAAACCGTCTATCATCATCATCAAACTTTAAAATAATCATTCGTCGCCATACGACAAGGAAGTATAATATTTCTCAACACGTATACAATAACACATATTACATTACTTATAAGCACACCTTTTTATATTTATACAAAACCATCAACAAATTTCCATCGCACAAATTGATTTTTAACCATAATTTATCTTCTTTTTTTTTGTACTTCATTCATTTTACCTTATCTTATCTGTGTGCTTTTTTTTTGCCACATCGCTTTACACAGACTGGCTTATGGCGAACACTCTAAACAAGATATACATATTTTTATTTATTTTATTTATTTTCTTCTTTTTTTTTGCTTCTTATATTGGAAAAAATAAATTTCTGCAATATTTCATGAAAAAAAAAATTAATTTGCCCCATCAGCGGATCAAATTCAATTCCCTAGTGTAAGAGAACCGAATAAAAGCAACAAAAAAGTCAAAAATGATGTGTGTTCATAAATAATAAATGATCTAAATTGAAAGTATCTAAGGTATATAAGTAGCACCACATAATATTATACATATATTGGCTTGGCCAAATGTGAAGTAAAAGCTGTTTTATTTAAATAAATTTGTGGAACATAATCTAGCTGTTTATTTGAAATTAAATGATAAAGGAAAATATTATTTATTGAATTGTATTTGATAGAGAAAATTTGTTTCATAAATCAAATATGGTGATATCCGCGTAACTAATTAATTTTATATTTATTGCTTTGAGCCCGAACATATAATGTTGAGGTACAGTTATATTGCTGTCAAAGATTTACGTTAGATCATTATAAATTTAACTATTATTGGCACTGTTATTCTAAAATGTAAACAGATAATGCGATATGTTGGTGGCATACAACCAGTAGTAAAATCTTAGATAAAAAAATATTTTTATTTCTATAAAATTATCATAATTTCTCTCCATTTCAATGAGTTCATAACTACAAAATATATATTGTGTGAAAAAACAAGTGAATAGAAGTAGCTTTCTCTTATTTAAGAATACATATCCCCTCGATTTCTCGGAGGAAAAAACCTCCTTTCCCGCAGCAATAAGTTTGTCCGAAATATTATAAATAATCAAGGAATGCAATATTGTGTACTTACGTTCTGCTTTTGTGGCTGGTGGTTTTCTTGTTGCCCAATTTGTTCTGATTGATCTTGATCCTAACCATTGACCATTCATTGCAGTTATTGCACTTTCCGCTTCCTAACATGAAAATAGAGGAAATACAAAAGCATTGTTAATAAGAAGAAAATCATTTTTTTTTTATTTATTTATTTTTTTAGGTATTTAAATTTCATAAATTTTTTTAAAGTGTTTTCACCAAATTTAAATCTTGACATTTATTTTAAGAAAGAAGATATATCAATTAAATATTCATCAGCCAGTAATTATAATTTTATAATGAATGTTTCAGGAAGTAGGTATGTACTTTTAACAAAACAACAATCTCTAATCCACACAATCACTTTACACTCCGTATATATGCAATTCTCATACAAAAAAAAAACATTATTATGATATCCAAGTTCGTATTCAAGAATTTACACATCTCATGCATTCATGCATCATGCAAAGCAAGCATACCTGCTATTGTACAACCAAAGTAAACAACTATTTATAATATGTGAAAGTGAACACACGAATGGAATGATTGAATAGCTGTGTGCAGTGTGGTTAAAAGAATAATATCAACAAAATAGAAAATCTAAAATTTTGTATTGAAAGAAAGATTAAATTGTATTTTATTAGATTACATTTGACAGCATGTTCTCTAGCAGTGAAACATTAGAATTATTTTATTTAAAGCTTGAGACAATTTTTGACCAGATTGCTAAACATATAAAATTATAAAATGTTTCTGGAAAATGATAAATTTGATCTTGTTTTAATTATAAATATAAATTTATTGCCAGTTTCACGTACATCATGTTATCCATCAGAAAGTGACCAAATTAAATTTTCACATCAAAATAATATATCAGATCATTTTAACAACTCCATTTAAAAAAAAAAAAAACAGATGAAAAAATGAAACTTTTAAAGAAGAATAAAAAACTCATGAACTCTTCACCATCCAGAACCGTTTCTCTTACTTTTATTTTCGATAAATAAAAGATTATATACTCCCATCGATATACATTGTCATAAGAATATTCTTTTCAAGTTAAAAAAAATATCTTTAAAATAAAAAAAAATATTCTGTTGCTTGCGCTGAAGATGGTAAACGCTTCCAGCACCATAGCAAACCCAGCAGCCGTCTATAATATTATGACAATCTTTACCACACCAAGCACCACTTTATCTTTCTGTGTGTAAACAAAGTTTATTTGTTCGCTTAACTATGTGTATCTAACCATTTATATTATACTATAGTACTATCTTTAACTTTATACCAACGTAGCAATCCAACCAAACTTCAACGAGACGAGAATAAGACAAGGAATAAGACTTTTATTAAGGCATTTTTTATCTTTCGGTTTATACTTTTTATAGATTTTTGTCTTTTATTTCTCTTTTTTTTTTCATTTTCATTTTTTTTTTGTTTTTGGTAAACGGCATCTGATATACAGCACTAAACTTTAACATAGATATATTCTATATATAGATATTTTAAAGAAGGCATACAAACAGACCTACCATACAAGTGTATATGTAAAAGCTAGACAATATTTACAGCCTAAATCTTACACCTTTAAAAAAATTTGCGCTTTTTTTTCCATAGGTACGTACATAGTATATAAATATCGCGTCTACTTCACGTCACATTGTAACGAGCTTCGATATGGCAGCTAACAATATTCTATTTGTACTTCTGAAGACAAAAAAGAATCTGTTGCTTATTTGAACACTTTCTTCTTTTTATTCTTTCATGTAACTATATATTATATATATATATATATATGCTTTTTTTATTTCATGTTTTGCTTTAAGACGACAAGGTTTAAAGACGTTGCCAACAAAATGACACGATCACCTTATAACCGTGTTTCTTTATCCTTGTCTATTTGTTTTTAGTTAAGCTTTTAAAGTGAAGTTTTCTTGAAATAAATAAATTTATTTTGGCACCAACCAAATAGAAGATAAATAAATTATTTTTTTACTTTCCTTTTTTCCACCGCTTTATATATTAATTGTGTTTTGATACTATATGAACGATATTGTTCAACAAGTAGCATTAACATTTTAATTTTAAGTAATTGTGGGTGCATAAATGTGTCATGTGTGTTTCATTTATACGTATACATTCACATTTAGTGTTTAAGAATAATGTCCGTGATAATTTATTAGCCTGGCTACTTACTTCGAAAATTAAATACCTAAGTTCATTTAATAGGCAAAAAAAAGAAAATACAATTTTAAACGGTGTGAGGCCTTCTACTGGTGTTGCTTGCTTAAAGAAAATAAAATTAATTGTGCGATACCTTTGGCTTATTTATTATTTGGTTATTATATACTGTATACCTTACTCGCCTTTTTTTTTTTCTACGATTTTAAACAAAATTTAAAATTAAATTCAATAGTATTGTTGGGTGGAATAGTTTTGTTTATTGTTTTTAATAATTAATTTAGAAAATCTTGCGGGACACGGAAAAATCGGTATGATTGACAACTTTATTTAAAAGGTACTTATATACAAATTATATTAACATATTTACTTAGGTGAATAATGAAATTAATATATAAATTTCGTAAATTTCATTGAAAACGATAATGTCAATGTTCGGTTGTATTTGATATGAATATTATGTGTAATATTTTATAACATGCGATCAAATAAGACAAAATATGTCATTTATGTTTAAGTATACAACACTTTATTTATTTGAATTTGTTTGAACGAGACGAAAGGGAAAGACTAGACGATAATAATCTAATATATGAAATCTAATGTATAATATCCATCTACACAAAAACCATTTATTGCTGCTTGCATATTTCTAGGCTAGGTATCTGTCTCATCCTCGATTTATTCTCATACCAACTATTTATTGTAGAAGGTAAATAGGTAAACATATTCTATACGAAAATGTAAAATTTGTTTAATGTGTCGTAAATTTATAGCATTTTAGGTAAATTGGGCTTCAAAATGTCAACATACATTACACAGAGGAGCTATTTATGATGTGAAAACATATTATGTCCTTCTATCTGTACAGTTTTTGGTATATGTATATATATCACAATATATAGAAATTATATCTATTATAATAATATGTATATGTATATTCGACAAGTGTATTTCTATTTTATGTTGAATGAAACGACAATACGATGAAGTAGGCAAGCATATGTATTTGAAGATGACTATTATATCAACTCTTTTACACATTTTAGTTTAATGTTATAAAATATATATTGTTATCGTTCGGTTGTAATTTAAATAATTGAAATATTTGCTATTCGGATATTATATACATATGTATTATAGGAGACTAACTTGATGTCAAGTTATATATTTTATTGCAAAGTAATTGTACCGTTTCCGTATAAACAAAAAGTTCTATATTGGTTTTGTTTATAAATCCCTACAGAGTATAGAGTCATTCATTTTACATCATTATTATCATCATCATCCTCGGTAGCGGTACCATCATTTAATACGCAAATTGTTGAGTAAAGGTTTTCGGTTGGTATTGGTACTCACGTGACGACAATCCGCTTGAATGCAATTATATGTTATCTAAATATTTTAAGTTATTATAATTTCTAATGATATTCTAATATTTGCATTGAACATATAATATATCATTTTATAATTGCATAAGATTTAGGAATATTTACATACATAAACTATATATTATATATATATGTATCTATTTTGAAATGAATAGATAATATTATGTGAGGTTGGGCTATTAATGTATATATGTATTTTAATCAGTGGTCGATTTTCATATTGCCTATATCGTTGATATATTTACCCTAATATAAAAATAAATTTTATTGCGTCTACATTTGGGCGGCATTAAATGTAGTCAATGTAAATTTGTTTTATACTAATGAGTTGGGGCAAATTGTTTGTAAATGTGGTTGGTTACAGTATAGAACATTGTAATTGAGTTAAATTGTAGAAAAGTCCGTAAAATGAATGAAATAAAATTTTCAAACAGTTTTTTGAAAATTGGGCAGAATATCTTCAATTTCTCAACAATTGATTTAAAATTATCTAAGTAATTCAAATCGTGCAAATATAAAATTGAATTGAACACTACTAGAGACATGATGAATCACATACAGAGTTATAGTAGCACAATTTATAAATTTTGAATTATTATTAATTATTTACAGGTGTGGTCGTGCTCATATCTATCGTACATATACCGGAACACATAAAAAAATGAAAAATTACGATAAAAAACTACAGTTTTTTTTTTCGGTTATAAATCTAGGCACGTTTTTAACTTTATTTATACGAACGAAATTTTTACACGCTTCAATGTCGGTTCCGTAAGTATAACATTTAAATGCATTTTGCATTTCTGTAGATTACATTTTTAACATTAAACACAGAGTACTAACAGAATGGCAACACAAAAAGAGCAACAGCAGCAATAAAGCGATAGCATAAATGTCGGCATAAAGATAAAACTCAACTTTTTTCCAAAAAAAAAAAAAAAAAATTATATATATAAAAACAATGAGTTTAATGTTTTAACAGTCAGCAGTGTAAAGTTATCAAAGTGATGTGTTTTGTTTGGATTTAATTTAATGATAAAACTTCATTTCGCACAAATGATGTTTTAAATTAAAAAAAAAAAATATAAATAATGAAAAGAATAATGTTCACTTGTGTCAATAGTTTAAATAGAAAATTTAAAAAAATAAAATCTTAATAATTGAGTAAAATTTAATAAAATTTATTAAATAATTGAATTGTTTTAGTATGTCTTAAATTTGATACTGTTTCATATTGAATTGTAAAACTATATTAAAACTTATTTAAAACTAAATGATGTATTACAGCGCCATACAAATCAGATTGTTAAATCGTATGAACTAAAATAGAAATAAATCAGTTTGAAAACTATTTTCTAAATAATTCTCTATTTAAACAATGTGCTTTTATATAAATCGTCTCGTTTAATACCTACAATCGGCTAAATAAATAAAAACTATTTAAAAAAAGAAAATACGATATTATGTGCGGGAAAATGAATCACCGTTTTACGAAGAAAAAAAAAATATGTAAATAAATAAAAGGCTGACCCAACTTTTCGTCTTTAATTTCAATCGAACGTCACATTCAACCATCAATCATTCTATAATTTACTTTCAAATTCATGATCCAATCCACTCTTTTTTCCTATTTTTTATTCTTTCTTTCTTTTTTTTTGTGTAAGGAAGTATAATATATTGTAGGAAAATGGAACAAAATAATACTCAATAAACAAAAATGCATGCAAAAAGAAAAACTATTATACCAGCCTCGAAACTCCTTGTTCCACGAATTGTAGACTACATTCATTTACATAACATACGAATAAACGTAGAATCTACCACCTATAAGTTATATTATACACAGCACAGTACACACCACTGCTTTGTGTGTACATTAAAATTTAATGCAATAAGAGAACGTCGTTATTTCGTTTCAAAAGGTACTTTTCGATCAAAGATTAAATGTTTACAAGACCGGAATATGTCCAAGTCACGAAAATTGCTTTTCGTGTCTGATGTATACTCTTGTATGCCACCTATATAACAACTGTATTTTTATATAATATTATATTTATAGTGTTTATTTGTATGTTGCATAAGCACATTGAAAATAGAAAACGATATTATAAAAGATATTTCTTGCCCATTCGGTATGTTGTGCAATTCAAAAGCGCTCATGACGTTAGCAGAGAAAGATAATATGTTTGAATAAGTGACTGATTGCAACTATGCCTTGCTAGTTGATGGGTTTCACTTGCAAGTTACACACACATATAATAGATTGTAATGTGCATAAGACGGAAGAAAAAAAAAATTAATATATAAATATTTTTGTAGGAAGTCCAAAGTGGAAAAACTATGGTTTTTAATCGTGTTTTTTGGTTGTTTAGTATTCTATTGAATTTTAAATTTGTTTGGTTAAAATTCGCTGTAATAATTGGGCGCTAGTTTTAGTTTATTGTATTATTAAATTATTCGGTAGAACTAAAACAGTAATCAAATTAGATTAAACATTTTGAGTTATTAATTTACTTTTTATGTTTATTTTGTTTTATATATTTACAAAATTTACATGAAAATGAAAGATATCTATTACAGATGGGTTTTCGCAATAATTATGTTTGTTGTAACAAATTGATATTGATTTTTGTCTGTATAATTCAAATAACTTTCGGTAAAATAATATAAAGTGCAGAACTAGAACGAATTATGATAATTATAAAAAAAAAAATAATAATCTATGCGTATTGCTGTACTAATGATTTACTAATTTCTCTTAAGTCCATACTATACGCTGCTTAATAGCAGCTAAAATTGCGGCAATTATTTTGAATATTAGATACGGTCGGTAGGTTGAATTATACAACAATATTTTATATTCATTCAACTATTTGTTCTCATCTCTTTCTTCTTTCTTTTTGTAAAATTTATTTTCAACTGCTATTAACTAGCGTGTAGCATGGACCTAATAAAAAAATAAAATAAAGGTGATATTATAACAATATCACAAACTATAACCAATTTCATAAAAAATGTCATATGCTTCTTATTACAACAACGATTCAATATATAAAATCTTTCAAAAGTTAATTAGTTTTATCGTTCATGAAACAATAACTTTTCATCTTCCATCATCATCATATAAGTAAATGCATTGTTTTATAGTGCATTGTGCGCGTACCAAACATTAGGTTTATTCTTCAGCTCGATAGAAATAGCGAAGACAAGAGTCAAGAACAATAACGACCATTTAAAATAAAATTTAAAGACACTAAAGAGAATACACGTTATACACACATCACATTCTATCAGAATCTACCATCCGTTGAATTGTGTATATATAATTATATATTCGGGCAAATAGGTATAGAGAATGATGAAGATAAAGATGAAAAAAAAAAAAACGAAAAAAATAAATTCGAAATTGAATTTTTCATCCATAAAACACATTTTGTGTTGTATAAAAATGTAATATGTTATGCTTTTATAAATAAAAAGTTTAAAATGTGTCACTTCGATCGGTCTTGCTATCTTTTAAAAATGTATATATATATCTATAACTATATATAGAATATCGCTAGTCCTTATATAATGCTATCATTACGTCTATAGGATGAATCCCTATACCAACCATATAATACAGTCATGTATAATATTATAATATATGTGCACATTTTGTAGATTTCCCCTGATACCTAATAGTACAATAATTGTGGCCCATCCTTTTAAAAACAGTGTGTTCGCTGTGTGTATTTTGTTGTAAAGCTAAAATGTTTCAACTCTACTATAAATGCTTGGTGTATAAAATGGTATTTATAGATAAATAGATAGTCCATAGGTACAAAATAGCTCTATATATATATAATACAGATGTAGCGGTAGGGTATTAGTACGCGGTAGGTAGCTCCTAGAACAATAGAAAGTTCATAAATTTTAGTAAACCCGCACCAATGTTGTGTATTTTCAATATACGTACAGAAGAGCCATCAGCCTGTTCCAAAATAATAGAATGCTTTGTTCCAAATTTATGGTTTATATTATCTTGGTGTATTATAGAATGGTTTCCTTACTAGAAATATATCGATATATTACTTTTTCTCTACGTTGTTGTTGTTTTTATTTTTTCACTTTTTTTTCGCTTTTGCTTTTCTTTTCAAGAGGGAGTATTCTGAAATTGTTTTATTGGTTGGGATTTTTTTTTTATTACTGTTCCGAACTCCATCATTGGTTTTAATATTTTTTTATTTTTAATTTTCATCGTGGCAAAGAAATAAATAAACATTGTTTCAGTTGGTTAATTTATTAATTTGATTATTATTGGTTTTAACATCAGTGAATATTGAACTTAAACTAAAAAAAAAAAAAACTTGTTCAAAAATCAAAGTAAACTTGTTTAAACTTTTATTTCAATTATGTTTCTATTTTTAGAAAATTAAATAGAAAAAATTAATCTATTTCATGTTTTACAAGTAAAAAAATAGAATCGCAAAAAAAAAACGCAAAGTATGTTTTTTTTAACGAAAACAAAGCAAAAAAAAAAATCAAAAATATTTATTTAAACATATGCGATGAGAAAAAAATGCATTTTATAAGAAGAAATATTGACAAACATCTCTAAATATCTACGAAACCGAACTAACAATCTATCGTATATTATACGGTAACTCGTAACTGTTTGATATTATTTTCATATACCACTTAACTTAAAGCTTTTAAAGCTTTTAAAGCTTAAATATAGGTTGGTTGGCACTAGATATGTGGATGAATGTGGATTCCTTATATTTTCTATATTACTATAAATATTCGTTTAATGGCTAAAATATATATTTTCGTATCGTATGTAATGTAAGTCACTTGGGGGGTTGATGATAACCGAACCGTGAAATCTACTACAAAACCGCACTATATATGCCAACTCATGGAGCTCAACGAGCAATATAGCATAAACAGCACCAGAAGAGCATACAGTTTGTTCTTCGTATATAATTTTAATACTTTAGTTCGGACGAACCTGCTGTGTGTGTGGTCAGGATAGCATAGCACAGAAAACACTATGATGAGATTCTCGCTATATAGAAAAATATCTATAGAAAATGTTTAATGTCTATGAATATGTGTACGTGTTAGTTCTACGATTAGCTTTTGCCTAATGGTTGTTTTAATTATCAGCTCGTTACATTGTGTTCTATTATGCGGTATTAAGCATATACACTTTTAACGATCTTTTTCATTCTATAGAATTATGTTATATATTTATACTTATACATAGGAAAAAATATATATATATATAAAAATATATATATAAAAATTATATGTTTTTTTTGTATATTTTATTATGATTTTATACACTCTGAAAAACATTAAATCATTTTTATGACTTGAAATTTTACCAGAGGTGTTTTATAACGGTTATTTTTTTTTTCTTTTTTGTTGATAAAATTGTTCAAATCATAAGTATTCGATTGTGTTATCATCAAATATAAACGATAGTGTTTTCATCACCGGTAACGCTGATCAGTTCAGTGCATCGTTAGTCAGTGAAATTGTCATAACGATAAGTAAGTACTTTAAATTAGACAGATTTAAAGAAATAAGAAAGTAATTCAAATAGGATTTTCATTAACAAGATGATTTTGGTGTTTGGTTTATTGACATTAATATTAATACGGAATTTAGTATAATTGAAAGTAAGAGAGAATATGTTGTCGAAAAATGTTGATAACAGTGTAGTATTGAGAGTAATGTGATCATGTAAGATCAATCATTTAATAAAATGTATACTTAAATTTTCAGATTCAAGGAAAAATACTTGTGCCGTAACCCGTAAATGATATGCATATTTATTTCCATTAGCTATTCCTTTTCGTATACTATATATATAGTGTATGACACAAAAAAAAAAAAAAAAAAAAGTAATCACCATTTTAATATTCTTGAATGTTATGCTATTATTGCTATTATAAACAAACACCTAAATTATATGTCGACATTAGGCCCCCGCATCTATAGCAACACTAACAACAACCACAACAACAAAAAAGTGATGAGATAAGAATTTTATTATGAAAGCTTAATGGAGGGTGAATAATAACAATAATTACCCATTAATGATAATGTGTATGTCGGTATGTTGGCTGTCGGGTGCATGGAATAGGGAAAAACAATTTTTAGCTTTCTGTCTTTTATTTTTTTTTTAACTATTATAATATTATGAACGAACATATAAAATATAGTTGGTAATTGTATAATTCCTCTATTCGTTTATATAATCTTATATTATATATCCTTTTATTTTATTATAATTTAATTAATTAAAATTGTGTGGTGAATTGGAAAAACTGTGTATGTATACGAGTGAGTGTTTGTGTAGTTAAACATTTTTTTTGTGCCTCTGTGTATTACTGGTAAACCTAAACTCTTCGATGTCAAAGTTGTATGAACATGTGATTAATCTTTGTTGACCCAAATAGAATATTTAGCACGCACATGGTGCAATATAAATGTTTAATATAATATCTAGAGATAGTAACGTAAAAGCCATGCTACATATATATATATATATATGGTTAAATTTTTAGTAATACGCAACATACTCATATCATACGCAACATACACATACACACCTTTTTTTTTCATTCTTCCTATAATTTTACTTCTTTTTTTTATTTAGTGTATCTTTAATATGAATACTAGGAACACAAATTCTGTGTAGTAAAAAGTGACGCAAATAAAGTATAAATAATAAAAAGGCGAAAGAAAAAAAAAAGAAAATAAATAAATAAAAAAAAAAAAAAGTATGCACGGAAAATGTTGTACATACAAAAGCTTTGAAAAAAATATTACACATTACATATACAGATACACGTCCCGATGTTAATAATACAACACACAAACATATCCGATTGTAACAAAATAAAGCGCGTTATGCGTATGCCGTCTATGAATAAAATATAATAATATGTTTTATGTCAAAAAATTTTATGAACAACATGTGTTATAAAATTATTTATTTTTATATTTATTGTAACGGTTTTTTGGGTGATTTTTCTTCTCAATTTTTTTTTTATGCGTACATAAGCCATGATGCCAATCATTAGATCTGCGTTTTCTTCTGTTTTTTTTTTTGTTTTTTTTATTTTTTACTTTTCTTGCTCATATAAATAAAGATGGTTATGATTCGCACAAAATTTCCGTCTATAAAATAATAAAAAAAATATTTTGCTTCGGTGTAATCCTTCGTATTAAATGAAGGAATAATATTAGCAGAATATGACAGTTTTACAACCATCAGTATATTTGTTATTTTAACTATTCCATAAAAAAGATGATCGTACATTTTATATAAAAAGAATCGAAAGAAATATGTACATAAATGTTATACATATTATCATTCTAAACAAACAAGCAAACAAACAAACAACAACAACAACAACAACAAAAACAAAAAACAACTTAAATCATATGAAAAGAATGATTTTGCATAACTTTAATAAAATATCACATGTACTGAGACACGATGGTCTTAAAATAAAAAAAAATGTTTTAAAAGTTATATAATATGGTTGTAGGAAGAAAGTATACTAATCATATTTTTATAATATATACAAATGTACAAATGTACATATATTTTTAACAACATACTAGAAAAAAAAGAAATAATTTTTTACGTTTACCTACTGACATGTAGGTATCATGGGTGTACTCTTGTTCTCGTACCATATTATAATGATATTATCATACTTTTATATGGTTGTGCACATAACACATTTTACTTGCGTATGGTAATAGATTTCATTCTGGATTTGGTTTCTTTTGTTGTGAACCATGGTAGAGTTGTAGAGTAAGGTGGAAGGCGTAGGGGAATAAGATAATAAAATTAAGCAAAGTATAAATTTACAAATAGACGACTATTATAAATGCATTATTGGCGCCATTACCACCCATAATCCACATAAGTATATGAGTACTCAATTGAGCATCTAGTAGCTTTTTAACATTGTAAACGTTAAATATTGCTTTTATAATAATATTGTGAACATAAACAATCACATCTATTATTTTTATTGATCATTTATTATTTCAATGTTAAATAAATAATCATGTAGTTGCAATTTTTCAAGCCATGAATACAATTTTATACAGAATATCACGTATAAATGTAATTAGTAAATTACATTTTATGGCTTCATATGATTAACACATGAACAATGAACATACTATTTAATCTATATTACTCAACAATGCTATGAGGACTTTTAAACACCTAGTCTTTTTAATCTTATTTAATAATCGAGTGGTTGTTCAGCGCCGAACTACTTACGTTAAATATGGGTGCAATGAAATTTATATTGATCTAAATTCAATCCAATATTGAGTCACACATATAATTAATAATAATTTTTATTATTGTGAAATGCATATTCTATTGTGGTGGAAAAAAAACATGTAAAGCGTAATTGCATGAATTATATTCAATTTTGATGGTATATTTAGAAATTATAATATCGGTATTGACTCTTTTTTATTTCAATATTATTTTTTTATTGTTATTAAATTTGTTTATTTGCATCGGAAACTAATTATAGACTTATCTTGAAATTATTTTTTCATTATTAAAATTTTAATAGGTGCATGTGAATATATGTTTTAATAAAAGCGTACAGTTTTATGATAAAGAAATAGAGTATTAACTATATTTCTGCGTTTAAAAACTTGTTGATTACTTTATTTTTACACTATTTCATTTATTTAAAAAATATTTGTTAATAGTTATGGGTATAGGCAATCATAGATTTCTCTTTTATCAAAGCATTCAATCACACAGGAACTGACTGATGAATATATTATTTTTTTTGATTATTTAATTATAATTAATTCATTTTATATTCAAAGTCAAGGTTAATTAAAAAGTTCTTTTTTTTTAATTTAATTTTAAAATAAATTTAGTTAGGGAGAAAGTTAGGCTTGGCGGTATTATAGTGAAGAAAGACTCGTCATAGAAACTGTTAAATAATATCATATTTATTTTAAGTGCAACAAACCCATAATTTGTTATGATTTTAAGATTATTTTTTTTTTAATTTTGTCCTGATTTTTGGAAGTGTGATAAATTTTGATTTAAAATTCTTTTGTTGAATTTATAACAAATTAAAATTTTTCCGCACATTTTCTGAGTATTTTCATAATTTTTAAGAACGATTTTAAAATGTGTATTGTTTATTGCAGAATTATCAAACTTCTATGATATTTATTCAAAGAATTACCTAAATAAATTTGATTAATATCAAATGATCAATTATCTCATTTACTACTTACTTTATAAAAATTGAAATATAAATAAAACTATCAAAGTTAAATAGAATTACTAATTTCTTACGTAAATATAAAATACATTTGAATATTTATTATAAATTATTTCACACAAATATTAAATACAAACAAGAATATTATTATTACAAACTTTGCAAATATGTTTAACACACTTAGTGTGTTTTTTTGTGAAAATGACATTTCTCTACATGATTGTGAAAAAATCTGTATTAAAATAAAATGCAATTATTATTATGATGGTATAGGTAGGGCTTAGGCAGTAGAGATAAGAATCGAACGTTCGTATTCACGAATGCGGAAAAAATGTAGCACTTGTAAGTACTGAATAATATTACGATTTCGAATCCAGACTGATTTTACAAATATGTGCTTTACACTGTATATATAGGTACCTAGTCATTTTGTGTAAATTTATAGGAATTACATTAAAAAGTTTTTTGTGTTATTCATAATTTAATTAACAATAAAAAGATGAAATTAAATTAAAAAAAAAACAAACTTTTATTGTCGATGTACCAAAAAATAAACTTGCAAATATGTAACCAGAACAATGTTACAATTTTCACACCAATTGCGCTCTTCTTTAATATTTTCAAAATTAAATTATTGCAGTATTCAACTTTAGCATTTAACTTTCCGTTTAAAGAAAAAAGAAAAAACAAAAGAAAAATCAAACAAATAAGTAACTCTCCTATTTGCATTTGCCATACTTCAACAATATCACATTTACTTTTGTAAAAAATCTTCTATTATTGGTGATCAAAGACGTCTACATGTTCTAAACTTAAGAATTCAATTTGAATAAAAAAAATAAATAAAATAAAAAATAGGGGAGGAAGAATAAAAAAACAAAAACAAATAATGATCATACTTACAGTTTCAAATAAAGTCTATGCAAAACAAATATAAAAGACTAAACATTTTACAAAGTCTACAACTACAATATTCAAAGTGCCTACCAAACCGATATGATGTTAAATAAGATACAAACCAGAGAACAAAATATATAAGTACCAACCAGCTACTACACCAAGCAACAGTTAGTCGATAGAAATGAAAACCTTTATCATAATAATATCAAAGAAAATGGTTTAAAACATTGAGCCGGAAAATAAGTGGTGGAACGGTTTAGCTTTTTGTGCCGCCTATAAGTATATTATTATTCAGCGAGGATTAAAAGAGATTTTGCTTGCATATTATTTTCTACATATCTTCTTTGCAGTTTGCATATGTGGAGAATATAAACCATAGAGGCGATAACAGAAACACAAATACAAAAACAAATTCACATTATTGTTTTATGAAATAAAATACATATTAGAAAGAAGGGTGTTAATAGGGTTATGAAGGTGATGCTTTAAATTTATAGTCGGTATGAGCCTTATAAATATACATATAAAATAGCATCAGTTAAATATTATAATACCATTTTCATTAGAGAAGCAAAATTTATTCATCATACATTATAAATAGCCTGGTTCAGCTAACAAGCGCAATTTTTTTCTTATCATGCTTCATAATTTCCTTCGGGTCAGTCGAGGAGAATTATAATAGGTGAATGAACGATGTATTTAAGAAAAAATAGAGGTACCCAGTTACAGCTTCCCCAAAAAAATGCTATTGACGAAAATATAGCAAGTCCCAAAAACATCTCGAAAAAAGGAATGCAAAAGAAAGTGTTATATGAATGTAATATGAAAACCAAAAGAAGTAACCAACCAATAAAGCAAAAAGTTACAAAGTTATTCTTAGAAGCAAAGCCGTTATATTAATGAGTATTTAGTTCAGCACACCTAACAAAAATAATAATAAAAAAAATATCCACATGTTAACTGAAACACCTTGACCCTGTATATAAGTAAATATTATTTAACTAATATTTTACTAAATATTTAGATAAAATGATGTAATTGTAAATACAATAAATCTATTTTAAATACACTGTGTGCTTAATTTTCCATTTCAATGGCGGTTACAAAATAAAAAAAGACAAAAAAAACAAATATAATAAATGTTTATCGGTTATTTAGATGATGCTGCGGTAAAAGTAACTAACAGAAGGAAATGAGGCTGTTCAATTTTCCTCATTAATATAAAACATACTATGGATGATGCTTATATGATGACGAAAAAAAGAAACATTAGTTAATTATATGGATATGTTTTTCATTAGATTATAATAAACATTTATTTACATTTAATATTTATTTATCGCAACACTGGTTAAAATGATGGCTGGGTAGGGTATTGCCTAATATAGATTTATTTATATATTTTATAATAATATGCCATATATATTCAGATATTCAGATATTCAGATATATGTAGTTATAATTATATTATTACAAACACGTGTATAAATGTAAGTACAATTTTATATATAGAATTATGGAGGCTGAGTGCTTTGCGCTATTGAGTTTTTGGGATTTTATTTTTATCGCTGCCATGGCATACCACCGAAAACCGTTAAAAGGCAAATGAATTTATTACTATTAGCATCAGCAACAGCAACACCAAACATCAACGAAAATAGAGTAAATGTAAATGGGAAAATCTATATACTTATTATAACTATGTATATATTTGTATTATGTTGTATGGTATATTTTCCAGAAAGCAAAGATATCATTACCTACAAACGTTTAATGTATTTTTATTATTATTGTTATTATTATGGATCATAATATTAAACGAAATGTATAGCAAATAGCAATACATATTCGTATAGATATAAATTTCTAAATATGCGATGTGCATATTATAAGCCAATTTTCCATTTGCTATAACGTATTTCTATTGTAATAGTGATAATATCATCATCAATATCATCAAAACAACCATTTTACTTATGCACAAAGTGAAAATATTTATATATTCATTCTAATAATATTATATTTATTTCTATATTGGTGTATGTATATATAATATACCCATTTATATACTTTCTAATAATATAAACCGAACACTGATCCACTGAATAACACATGCTCGACATAGATAATGTTTTCATATATTTCGCTTTTATATATATTCTAAATAATATTAATATCGCGTATGGGATGATTATCGTCATTGTACCGTAACATATCCTCGTCAACCATTTACTCGTCGTCATATTAAAGGTTACGAAAATGATATAAAGTTTTATTGAAAATTATAGCTGGGTATGTGATTTGACAATAATTTTGTGTAAATATATTTTATACTGCGATTTTTGCAACATAATATGGTTCAAAATGGTTAAGGTTTACACAGTTTTATATCCCGCATAATAATATTATCATAACCATCGTCACAGTTTCAGTATACAAAAAAAAAAAAATAATAATCGAGAAATTGAAGTGATATCGTTTACGGAGTGAAAATATTTTTATAAAATACTCATATGAAATTTTGGTTTGCCATTTAAGTATAATCGTCAAAAATGTCATATGAAGGGAATATTCACAAGTAGGTAAATTTGTATTGTTAAATTTATGATGCGAAACTATAATATTCAGTTTTTTTTTTTAAATCTCTACTATTTTATTTCATGTTCAAAAATAAAACGTTTGTATTTTAAAATATTCAAACTGTGAACTAGCTTCAATTAAGTGTTGATTGAAAAAATACAGGAAGGTGTTATAAATATTTCTATGCCTTCACCGAATTTTCATATGATTTCATTTGATGTTTCTGATCAGGTTCTCGAGTATCCGTGAAAACTTACCTAGACTAAGAAATGTTTCAAATAAAAATTATGATCACCAGTTATAAAAATATGAACAATTAATTAGTAAAATTTGTATAGTCTTACCGAAAAATTGAAACTTTGTCGTAATGTATTATCGAAAAGGCTACATCCTCCAATTACCAAAATACCTGTTCAAAACCCAAAGCGTATTAAAATAGAAAGTTTTTCACTTGTGGATCATGCGAATTCTATAAAGCTGATGAAAACATAGTTTTAAAACCATAAGACCTTATCTTTTTTACTTTGGCTATATTAGTCCATACAAATACAGATATCATCTCACACCCACCGTGCAATATAAATAAGTAGCATACACACAATATTTTCGACATACTGTATACATTATTTGGTCAATGCTTTTAATATTTAAGCCTGTGGATAGTGATTATGCAAACTAAATGAATCTCATGCTTCTTATTATTCTTTTTTTGTTTTTTTTTTTGTTTGGAGCTTATGAGGCTAGTATTTATCTTTATACTTAATATATATTATAAATCGAAAAGCAAGCAATAGGGCATATGTTTTGTTTACAATTTCTATTCGTAATAATCTTCCCGGATAACCTTCTTTAATAAATTATAAATAATAATATCATGTATAGAATATTATGAACGCAAAAGTAAAGTATATTGTTGGTATGTAGCTACTTAAATGAGTAGTGGACGTATAATTAAAATGCGGTTTTTGTAGAGAAGTTTTCTTTAGAGAATGAAATAAAATCCATTTAATTAACTACAAAATCAACTAAATATATTTTTAGTTGTAAGTCCTTCTATACAAAGGTGAGCACGTAATTATGTAATAATAAGTATAAATAAATATAATAAATTATTAGAAAAACCGTACACTCTAAAAAAAATCTCAATTATATTGACGAGAAGAAGGTACATAATATAAATTTAATTGGAAATACTAAAATGAAGAAAATCAAGAATCTATAAAAGCGTAACACCAACTCTAAATTAGATAAATATACCTTTTAAAATAATGGAACTAGAGTAGACGTCACTCAATTTAATATTCATGAATCTTCTTATTGTAAAATCAACGATACCGACTAGAATTTTTATGAGTGTAACATCAGTATAAAATGGATTATTTTTGGATAACATTACTGTTTAGAACAAAAAACCAAAATTATTTTCATTTCTGAAACATCAAAGTAAACCAGAAAACCACCAAACAGCTATGGGTAAAATATCCGAGGATAGCACACATGTTAGCGATTAACTGAAATTACATAAATGAATTTAAATCTAAACAGAATCAAGTTCTTAAGAGAAGTAATAAGAAAAAGTAAAATAAAAAAAAATTCCTTATCTTTAGTTTGACATCAGCGATTAATCTAAAATTTTCTCCTCATGTTTTTACCTGTAGTTACCAGCTACAATATATACATTATGATAGAATTAAACATGAAATGTTTCTACTTTTCTTTCATCTTATATTTAAATTTATATGCCGATAGAGGTACATATTTTTGAAGCTTAAACTTTTCGACATTATAATAAATTACGTGTATTAAAAAGCTTGAAAGTAATTTACAAGTGCATCCATACAAAATGAAACTTTATACATTTTAAAGGTTTTCGAAGAAGTCTTTGTATATAAAACACAGCAGTACGAGTACACGTTATAGTTTGTTAAGTTCAAAAAAAATAAAACATGAAAAATGAAATTTAATTCTTTTGTTGATTAATTAATCTAGGTAAGATCAAAATAAAAAGAACTTCTTCAGAGAAATTTCAGGATTTTTATCATTTTATGAAAATGCTGAACGGTTTTAAAATTATTTATTATATGTGTATAAACATTTAATATTTATATCTATCATTATATACGCTTTCATTATTTGTAGCTACATTTTCCTGGATGTAACGAATTTAAAATGTTTTTTATGCTTTTCCTCTACCCAACAAACTCAACTAATAAATTTGCATTTCACATTATGTTATAGTGATTTTATTTATGTTATCTAAAATGACTAAAAGACATTAAATCCAATGTTACTGAAATAATTGAAACTTTTCGTTGTAGTTGATGTGTGACGATATTGTTTCTTTTTCATATGAGCTATTTAAGTACAGGTAGATCATTGTTTTGCAGAATTATGGATTATTTCGATACATAAAGATATCAATCTAGCTTCTCTATTACAACATCACAGAGCAAAGAAATAAAATGCAAAACGGAACAAAAATTAAATAAATTTAATTATATGTATGTACGATATACATGGTTTTGTTAAAGCAATCACTTAAAAGTTGTTGGATTTTCTGTAAAGTAATTTTGTATTGTGAATTTAGTCAGTCATAAACTTGATTTTATTTATTTAATTAAAACATAAGATTTTTGCTTTAATTAAATTTTCTACGTACCAACTCCACTCCCTGGGTAAGTTAGAATGGTAAACACAACAAACATAAAATAACTTTTGAAATGGGTAATCGCACAGAAATATTACCCAATATTCACTATTTATTTTTCGAAACGAAACTTTTTACCATGCATTATTATATTATACCTCTTTCTGACTCCATCAAAAAAAAAAAAATTAATGCAACATATTGAAATTTTTAGATCGAGTCGCAAGGCATGGGGGAAAGTTTCATTTCGAAAACTAAATAGGCGAGTCAATCATTGAAATTTTTTCTGTATGACTGACTATCCATTTCAAAGTTATTTCACTTTCCAAATGTTTACCGTTCTACTCTACCCATAGGTAATATATGTAGAACTGTAGATGGCATGTGGGATACCAGATAGCGTGTGCAGTAATAGTTCCGCACATATTCTAATACTTATCAAATAATTTCACTTAAATCATTGTGTTCAAGACTTCTTCCAAATTACTCCTTATTCTCAAACTAACCATTCTGTAAAGTTGCTTATATTATGCAATTATTATTTTTTATTTAATTTATTATTTAGTTTGTCTACATTTTTTCTTATATATAACTTTAAAAATTATCGGCGGTTACCACCACCGCCATATACTTATATACTATACATTTTACTTAAAACCAAATATTATTACTCAGAAAGTTTTCTTTAATTTGTGCTAATGAAAATATCTTGTGCAAATGAATAGCTTTAAGTAATACCACCAGATTTTAATTATTGATAGTTCATTATAAGTTGATGTAGAAAGTGAAGTATAAGTCGTTACCAAGACGAAATCTGTATGAAACTTTAACTCGAATTTTAAATAAATTATAACAAAATGAATACATAATAGGGAAAAATTATATATATGAAGAAATAGAGATAGAGATACGAGAGGAATACGAAAAGCAAACAAGTAAGTACTGAGTTATATTTCGATGATAAATATTCCAACGTAATTTTTTTTTCTTATTTAATATCGGTAAATTTATACCATTTTATATAATTTATTTATGATAAAATAATGAATATAAGTTTATATTGAAATAATGCAACTCTAATATAATGTATCTGCTCAAAAACTTTTAGTCAAATTGATTGATTGAAGAATAATGCAATGCGATTTTATAATAATAACATAAGTAAATTTATAATTATTTCATCAATTTGTTGCAATATAAGTATTTTAGATCATTTTTGAGAAATTAAAAATAAAATAAAGAATTGTTTTTTTGTTCATTTCAATTTTTTTTTTTCAGGATTCAGTGGTAAGGTATAATTGGTGGTCAAAATACTAAAAGACGAAGAATTTTGTATTCGTGAACATTTAATTATGTGCTAGAAGGCCAAAGAATTTAGTTTTTGTTCATTCACCATTTTTTCGTGAGTTAGTGAACGGAACGAAACAAAAACATATATATTTTCACGAGACAACATTCTTGCATATCTATTACCTATGTCCGACCACAAAATCACAAAAGGAAAAATCTTTTCTTTTCTTTTGTTTTCGTTTTTTTTTTTTAATGATTTCGCTTGTAGTGTAGACACTATAATTGTTTATAGGTGGAATTTTCATGTAACAAGCTGAAATTTTCACCATAAGAAGTAGTATTTAATGAGTAGAATAACATACTCAAAATCCGAAAAAATCCGAGTGGTGGTTTAACGGCCATCTTGGAAAATGTCTTTTTCAGGAAAACTTCAATATCTTTGAAACGTTGGCACCTACAGACTCCAACATTCCACCTTTGAAGAGGCATTTAAATTGCCTAATGGCATGTGGAACAAAGTTTATTGAAATTCCGTCTATAGGTTTTTTCTGATTTTAAGTCTCCTCATTAAATACTACTTATGGTGAAAATTTCACCTGGGACCATATTTTTTTTACAATCAGTGAGTACACTATTGATCATCGGTTATTCTTCGAATTCTGTTGTCGGATATTGGTGGTCAATAAACCCAAATGCGGAGAATTTTGTTTTCGGGAAAACATACATGCTTACGAAAAATGAAGTTGTGCACCAATTCATTGACAACTTGTTTTCTTTCTGTATTGGTGTTGTTCAGCATAGTTAGAATTATAATTGACATTGTATGAACATAATTTCATATTAAAGCAATGGACATGCACAGTAAAGTGTGTGTATTTAGCTATATATCTGTTTGCATACGATTTTAATTGTTGATAGAATGAATGATGGTCAACGATACGTTTTTTTTTTGGCTTAGACACGACGACAGACGAGACGCATTGAGCCGTCCGCCAGCTCGCCGCCATGCACATTATTATTGAAATAATTTCGAGTAATAACCTTATTGAATTTTATATATTTTCTTTTCATTGAACTTAGTGTTGTCACTAAATGTAGCTAAATGCATGTGTTGTAATGCACGTAATGAACGAGAACATCAAAAAAAAAAAATATACCAATTAAAATCAAATTTTATTGAACGTTGCATTTTTATATAAATATATTTTTAATAAGAAAATATATATATAATATATATTATATGTTAAGTTATAACGGTTAAATTGTATATCTAATGATGTATTCAATATAAATCTGTTTGTTGTATGTCTGAAACCAGCATGCGAATGCGTAAAAGAATAATATTATGACCATTTTTCTTCCTTTTTTTCTTGTATATATATATTTTTTTTAGCCCATCACAGTTCAGAACACAATAAAATTCGCAACGCCTTTTCATTTTCTTTCTATTTTTTATTTCTTATTATTATTATTATTTATTTTCTTTTTATTGTATATGGTATATTCTATATATTCTCATTGTTTGATCTACATAATCCTTAACATAAATCCAATAATCCCGCGCGCAAAATGTATGCATAATATTCTTCAATCTCATTTTTCCTTGCATATAAAAAAAATCAACATATTTTTCTCGATTTTTCCCGAACACACATTTTATTTATGTACATTTTCAACATATTTACATGCAGATATTATTATACATATCTATTTTATTATTGTCTTTTATCCATACAATGAGAAATAGGATAGGTATTAGATTTTGCATCAGCAATAAAAAAAAAATCCCATACTCATATTCGTTCGCCTTCGTTGTCTACCTACCATTCTCGTCCCACAATAAATTTATGGTTATGGTTCGGTATATTATTATATTTATATATCCTCTATTTCTACGAAAATATAGATAAATAATAATAAACCTACCTCATCCAGCTATCCCACTATACCTACATACATCTAGTTCTGACTATATTATGTATTGTGTAGTAGTTTAATATCTTTAGTTTGGTATTTTATTCACGCTTTTCTATACAAATATTGATATCTATATAAATAAAAAAAAAAAAACCACACCAATATCTTTATTTTATCAAAATATATTTTGAGATCTTTATAGTTTGGTTTAGGTAAGGTAGCTCTAGCTATGTGCTATACGATTATGTGTATAGAGTCGCCTTTGTTTTGCAATAGTAAAGTGTATAAAGGAGCGAGCACCTTTAATTCTATCGCAAAAAATAAAGATGGCAAATAAATAAATAAATATCGAAACAATAAATAGTTACACTGTTACTTTTTCCTTATTTTTAATAGATATAAAATGATTAGCTGCTCAAATAAAAATAAAACCAAAGTAATTCTAATTGTTTTTAGATGTAAATAATAATTTTAAAAAAGAACTAAATCTTCAAATTAAAAATCGCTCAGTCACGTAGTTCTAGTAAACAAAAAGATTTTTTTTAATATACTTTAAAAGTTTATTAAACAACATTAAACTGATCTTTTAATCTAGTATAAAAAAAAAATATTAAAAATAATAAAAACTTAAAAACTTAATATAATCAAAATAAAAAATTAAAAAAAGTGACTTAATATTAATTGTCTGGTGAGAAATTCTTTCTGCTACCGTAATACCGGTAATATCTGCAACAGAAAGCAAATTATATATTTGCTTTTGATTTAATCTTTTTAAAATTAATACATTTTATTTTCTTTTGTGAAGCAAAATTAGCTAAGTTCCTATTACAAGAGGTTTACCTCTTTTTAGAATTACTGTAAACATTTTTATATAAGAATTAAGAATTAAAAAAAAGAAGCTTTTAATAAGCTTTAAAACCATATTTTCATTCATAATTTAAAACTAATCCCATAGGTAATAATTAAATAAAATCAATTATAAAAACATAATTTATTTATCGCATTTTCGTAACTGAAAAAAAAAAGTGACGAAATCAATAACAATTTTTTTTTGTTAGTTTTTAAATAAAACAATATTATTTTTATGGCTCAGAGTCAGTATAAAACTTATATAAATATATGCTAATAATAATATTATGTATGCACAAGAAAAAACTAACGAAAATCAAACAAACAAACACATAATTCATATAAACTCTACAAAATAACGAAACTTTAAATAACCTTGTCGTCTGCAGTAGCTCTTATAGAAGCCGCTTATTTTAAATTCTCATACTGTAATTTTGTACTTTTAGTTTAGTTTATTTTATTTTCCATCAAGAAGAAAAATCACTGCATTCATTTTTTTTTATATTTTACTGTATATGCAAATGCATGCTATTGTGCTTTATGAAGGTTATCGTAGATATTTTCTTAGATGTGGCACAATTTTCTTTATGAATAAAACAAATAAAAAAAGAAAAATGTGAAATTATTTGAAATTTAAATGATTGCAATAATGCATGTATTACTTTATGAAAATTTATGAATAGATAGCAGTAGTGAATAACACTTCATCATTTACAGTTTACAGTAAAATTTTATTAGGCAGAATAGATAAGATTTTACATTTTATATTAGCTACTTATGAATGTGATTCCAAAAACAATTTCAACGGAACAATTCTATCATCATTGAAAACAATCAAACTATAAACGATTTTCACATAATTTATAGCGTCAATCAATAAATAAATTTAAAAAAATAAGTAAATGTTTGTGAAAAAGAATGAATAAATAATCGAAAGAAAAAAAAAACTAAAATAGCTTTGTTTAAATTATTATCTAATATCTGTTGACTGACTGCATAATAAAGTGCTCGTGAATCGTAAAGGGTGTTACAAATAAACATTTCATTTCCCTAAACAAATCAATTTAGCAGGTAATGTAATTTATGAAATATAATTAAAGTCTATTTAATATTCAGTAGCAGTAGAGAGACCTATCTATTACACAAAAAAAAAAAAGAAAGAAAAAAGAAGGAAAAAAAGAAATAAATTCAAATTCATAACCAATATAAAAAAAAAAAAAATTGATTCAATTTATTTTTCATTACATGAAATTATGTTATGTCATTTATATTCGTTATATCATTTTAAAGTAAAAGCTCTTACTGGAAATAAATCAAAAAATAAATAAAACATTTTATTATTGAATCTTTTTTTTTCTCTCTTTTTCAGAAGCTGTATCTACGTTGTATGTTTATAAAATGATGGGTTTTATGTGAACATTACATTTAACAGGAAAAAAAAATGCGAAACGCAGAAAAAATAATAAAATAGATGTAATTTATCATTTTCAATTTAAATTTTTAATACATAAAATTACTCCTTTAATGCTCTACCACCATTTATTTACATAAATTTATTCCTTTGGTATTTTCTATTCTCTATAAATGGTTTTTGCCGGTTACGCAAAACATATAATAACGTTTAACAAAACTCACAAAAGCAACAAAAAAGAAAAAAAAAGAAAAATATTTAAGAAAGAATAAAATAAAAAAAAAAAAAAAATATTATAAAATATTAAACTTAAAAACGTATAACGATGTGAATAAGAAAATCTTCAAAGCAGAAAAGAAATGCCATTAAAACAAAAATTATTAGCAAAAAATAAACCATTACAGATTTATTTAAAATAATTTCATGTATTTTTTTTTCTTTTATATACATATTTTTTTCTCTGCTGCTTTCTTTTATTATGTTCAAGTTTATTCACGATACATAAATTGAATGTAAACGTCGGAATGGTATTATAAAAATATAAATAAACAATTTATGGACTTATGTTTTTATGCTTTATCATCACCATTCCAGGAACAACCGCAGCTATTCCCATAATTAGAAAGAAAATCGAAATGATTTTCGTCAATGTTTCACAATGCTTTTAACTTTTTAATATTTTACGTGATGGGTAAATTTACTTTAATATTTACTATAAATAAATAATAATTTTATAGTAATAATACCAAAAATAAATCGATTAAATACCGATTGAATTATTCCTACATATAGTTAAAAAAAAAAGAAAAAAAAATTTTGGTTTTGAATTCTAAATGTATATGTATATTATATGTCATTTTGCTTAATATTCAGATTATTTTATATTTAAATTTAATCTCATTATTATGCAAATAAAATCAACTATCTCTGTCTAATTTTAAATATTTATTATAATAATTGCACATCTACCACAATAATAATATTAATGAAACACCAAGTCTATTTGCTAGCAAAACAAAAAGACTAATAATACCTTGTGAATATTTCTATATTATTTATAAGACGAAGACTTAATAAACATTCAACGAAAACACAAACAAAAATAGGAAAACAAAATCTTCAGAAGATCCCTGCTGGATTAGTGTAAAAAGTGTTGGCGTGTGGTGCGGTGTAAAGATGTGGTTTCGTTTTGACATGCAAATACGTTATGGCACGTTGGGTAGGATCGTTGTTGTCATATATATATTTTAAAATTGTATAAGAAACATTATATTATTTTATCTATTTACCGAAAACTACAGTGCGAAAAGTCTCTGGTATTCACTAGAGTTTTGTGTGTGTATGTACGGTGCCCATCATAAAGTTTTCAGAATACCATCTAATTTCCGTTTTATAAAACATAATATTACTGTAGTTGCTAATTTGCATTCGTTGTCGCTCGACATAACAAGATTGATGAAAATCTTGTTGTTATATTTTTATTTTCTACTTTTTTTTTGTGTACTTATTTTTCCTTTTTTTTTTTTATTATTTATTGTGTTTCGTTGTGTTGATGATGATGTTGCAGCGGTTGTTTGTTTATGGTGGTTGGTTTATGTTTTGGTTAAAGCTTAAAGCGGATTTTATTGTATTATATTTAATATTAAAATATTTTTGGATATTTTTTTTTATTTCGAGTCGCACTTGTTGTTAGTAAAGCGTTGTATAATAGTCAGCGAATAATATGAATCGTGACGGTTTTTCTGATTTTATTTTAACAGCTTAACATTGTGACTTTGTGAGGATTCTATTTCAATTTCAAATAATTCTCTTTAATGGTAAAATTAAAATATGTGTTATAAAGAGATTTTTGAATGTTGATTATGATTTTACATGAAAATATGGTGTTTCACGCCAGGATACTATTTCTGTTTTTTTTTGTATTCTATTTAATTTTTTTCTTTTTCTTTTTCTTTGTAATGTAATGTTAAAAGGCAATGCGCAGATAAATCTTTTGTGATAATTACATGTACTCAATGCATATTTTTTTTTTTGTAGACTTTTTAAGTTATAAAAATAATTTAGTTTTGAAAATGTTCATGTATTTTTACACTAAGTTTATAAAAGTTCTACAAGCAAAAAGTAATTTTAAGTTTTAAAAATGCATTTTTTTTTTATTCTCGCCGCTGGCTATAAAATTATAACTTTTGTATAATTTCCATTGCAATTTTTATAAGTTAGACATTGAACTTTTAAAATAAAAATAAAAATATATTTCGAATATTACTTACAAAAGATAACAAGGTAAGTACTGATAATAACTTTAAAATTTCAAAAGAAACCACCAAAAATAAAATGTGGAAAGCATAATTTTCTAATTTAATATGTGTGCCTGCGTGAATTCTAAGCCGATGAAATGAATATTCAAACATTCCAAAATTAATAATTTATCTGGATATTTTGCGTCAATCTACTGATATCAAATAGATAATTAAATTACTTACGTTGAATGATGAATATCCAAATATGATTATTTCATTTGATTTCATTGACAATTTGGCACATATAGCACATGTCATTCAATAAATTATTTTCAAGTAATTAGTACTGAATCAAAATTCAATGCATATAAGTATATAAAAAATAATAATAATATTGATGAAATGATGATAATAAATTTTATTTAAAGCAAAAACCAAAAATTACGAAGTATAAAAATAATTAATGAAAACGAATATATATTTTATTTCATGATTCTATTTTTGAGAACTGTCAACAGAAGTAATTAATTAGTAGTGTGAAATTTTTAAAAGACATTCAAATATTTCTGCCTACCAAACCCTTCTCATTTTCAAATAATATATTTACAATTAATTATTATTGTAACAAACGAAACAGGAATTTCGTACATATATAAAATTCATTTCAAATGGTTTTACTATAATAAATATATAAAATAATATAAGGTATAGGCCGATTCAAGTAATATAAACTTGTTCCGTCTATAGCAAGCAATGATAAACATAAAATTCCGTGAAAAAAAATCATCCATCATTTTATAATATCACAAAAATTCACGCATACAATAAAATTTGTATTCTCGGGGCATATCCATTAAATTAAATAAATAATTTATTAAAAAAAAAAGAAGCGAAACAATTTTCCGCTACTAAACAACACGACGCAACATTTCTCATCGTAATGATAAATAGCCCAGTAGAAATGTCTATTGTATTTAAGTAAATTTTGTTCAATAAAAAAAAAAAAAGAAAAGAAAAGTATATTATTTATACTTATATAAAATAACAAGAAAAAAAAGCATAAATAAAAGAATTGAACGAAAGAGTAAATGAGAAAAAAACAAAAACCGAATAAAATAAAACCAACCCATTCTTGCTTATATTCCCACAATAACATTTCAGTCGCATCGTGCACACAAAATATATTTTAACAGTCAAGGCATAATGTATTCTTTATATTAACACATTCTAATGGATTTCCTTTCTTTCGAAACTGCATGTCGAATTTTAGATAAATTATTGCGTTTTTCTGTATATTACATTTAACTACAATTATTGCTGGTGTTTGTCTGTTATTGTTACTATGGACGGAGCTTTTTATTGACGCACAATAAATGTGGATCTTCTCTGTTTTATGTTTAGCATCATTTGGTGATGATGAAGAAGAAAAAAAAAATATTCAAAAATTATCATCGTTTTATGTTTAAGTAATAAATTTACCATTGAAAAACAGTTCTTTTTTTTATAAGTTTTCTGAAAAAACCATAAACATTATACAATACTTGAATAAATTTTTATAACACAATCATTAATCAAGAATATTAAAAAGAAAAAAAAATCTTCCCAGAAAAGATTTAAAATGACACCTCTTTTATTTATTAGAAGGAACAGATGAAGTTTTCTTCTTTCTATATTTCAAAGAAATTGCATTTTTTTTAAAAAAAAACTATTGTTTTAATAAAAGTGGAAGTTCAACTCTTAAGAAAATATTTAAGAAAAAATCACTTTTTATTTCTGAATGAACAAGGACAATCATTAAAATGTTACTGAATAGATTGTAATGATTAGAATGTATGGAAAAAAAAAGCTGAGTTTTTATTTTTATTGTTTTATCAAAAAATGGTGCACAAAGTGCGTAGTATTTATTATCATTTATTTAAGTTGAATAATTAAATTTCCATATTTAATTTCTTACTTTTAAAATTTTACTTAATTTAAAATTTTTTTTTGAAAAAAACAAAGTTTTATTTTTAATTTTTATTTTTTTTTTGTTTTTCTAAATTGGATGGTGGTATGTTAGGGTTCTGTGGTGGAAGGTGAATTTTTTTTTGTTCATTCCGAATTTTCTCAAGATTTATTGAACACATCAAAACCTAAACCAAATACAGTATAAGTCCTCTAAGTGGACCACTATTTGTCGCGGACAAATGATGAGATAATTTTATCAAAATAATTACCCTTTATTGACACCACTATTAAAAAATACTTTGATGGTCCACTTAGAGGGGTGGTCCACTTAGAGGAGT
>JAABKK020000003.1:1138679-1148871 GCA_011634745.2 Catotricha subobsoleta
ATAATTACCCTTTATTGACACCACTATTAAAAAATACTTTGATGGTCCACTTAGAGGGGTGGTCCACTTAGAGGAGTTCTACTGTATATATTTTGACGAGCATCTATTGATAGGTCAATAGGTAGATAGGTCAATTACCACAAAATCTTGAGAATAAGTTTTGGTTTTAATTATTTTTTTGTTAGTTTGTTTTTTTTCAACATTAAGTATTCAGATACGCAACCAAAATGTACATATTTTTAAGGGGCGCGAATGCTGGGTCTGCCATGTGGTGAGGTGACCAATATCCGTTCACTCAATCTTAACAAATATTAATATTTTTAATAAAAATGAAGTTGTGTAGCAATACATTGGCAGCTTGTTTCGCTATGGATAACAAATATTTACAAATAGAAAATTCCATGAAAAATGACTTTTCACTTTTGGAAATTATTCAGTACATGAAGTAAAGATATTGAATGTCATATTATCGTAAAATAAAGAAAAAAAAGAAAAAATAAACCGCTCAAAAAGTTTCTTTTTATTTTTATTTTGCAGTCGCATGGTTATTAAAATTAAAAATGTGTTACTACTGCTGTAAGTACTTATATTACTTTCTTTTTTTTATATGTATATTGATTATTGTTCGTCGCTCAATTTGTTATTATACAAAGGGTTTATCCTTTATGACTACAGTTTTCTATAAAGTTTTGAAATAGCTGAGCTGTTCTTATTGGGTTTATATAAAATATATGTTGAATAGAAAGTGCCAGATATGTTTTTTTTCCTTTTTATTGAAATTTCAAAGTATTGGCAATTTTACCAACACTTGAGTTTTTTTTTTTTTGTACGAAAGACGATAATGATAAGAGTGTTTTTCAGTTTCTTATATTATTATTATTTTTATTTTTTATTTTATTTTTTTATTTTTTGAATGATGAACGAGCAAATAATAAGATTGTAGCAATTTGACCCAAAAAAATTGATTAAATAAAAATAACAATCGAAATAATGATAGAAAAATATTTCATTTTAAATGAATTGTGACGATATTTATTTTTTTTATTCATGCATTTCATTGGATCTGTGAAAATCTATTCTATATCTTATAAAGAGGTAATAGCTTGAAGGGAATTTTCTAGCTAGATGTATTTATAATGGGAAAAATAAAATGAAAATCATATAAATTTCCATAAGAAAATTAGTTTCTGTATCCACGTATTTTCAAACATTGTTTTAGCAAATGTACAAATTCTCACAAAACCAAAAACATCTGTGTATTCGTTTCCTAATTAAGTAGTACTTATTTCTATTTTATATTATATTGTATATCTACCTACAATTTTACATACATTTTATATTATAGAAAATATATTGTAAGTGGCGTTGTGCTACTGAATTAGAAGCTTATTTAGTACAACATGATTTATTATTTTAGTGTTTATTAATATTATTACAACAAGTTTCTCTATTTATTTTGCGCTAATAATAATAAGCAACCCCTCCGTATAAATCTATTAATTATAAATCGATGGTAAAACTAAACAGTTCAAATCTTACAGAATCTGGTGAAAAATAAAAATCTAGATAATATATTATTATGTAATTCATAAATTATTGTTGGTAAACATTGCTGAAGAGAAACGAACATTTTCAGGTTTGTTTACCTTATTTTAAACACATAAAGTTTTGCATCAAAATAATTGGAAATTTCAATTTCAATATTTCTCATCTACTTACTGTAAAATTATAAAACTATTACAGTATATTGAAAACTATTTATGTTTTATATATTTGAACATTTTCTCTAATTTAATTAAATACAGCTAAAATTTAATCTTTCTATTAATCTATGTATGCTGAACAATCATTTTGCAGATAGTTGCAAGTTTTCGTGACGCTACAAATATATTTAAATGTCTTATTAAAATTATGCAGTTCGGCGTAATGAAATCAGTAAATTTAATGACCAAATTATCTAACAAAAGTTTTAGCTGCATTTACTTTAAAGTAACTTAATGTAGTGAAATTTGCATTTAAATAGCCTTCGAATTTTCAATTTAGATCTTGTTTTTTTTTTTTGCTATCTGAATATAAAAATGCTTCTTTTCAATAGAAGCTCAACAATGGCCTACATAAAAATTTAATGCTAGTAAATAAGTAAGTTATTTTAAAATAGAAACTATTTTCACAGTTCATTAAATTAAGCTTAACTTGCAGACTCACTTGAGGATGCATTTACAACTTTAGTTAAATAGTAAACAACATCAGAGGAAAAATTTAATGTACCATATAAAAGTCAGTGTAGCTGAAGAAAATTTTCAATTTAAATATATAATATTTATAAGTAAATATATCAAAAAATAAAAATATTACAAAAAAAAATAGATAAATACATATAATAGAAGATTTTTTTTAAAAAATATAATGTAAAATTTAAATTATGTGCCCGAAAAAAGAAATTATACTTTAAAGAGCTTGCTTTAATTTATGTAAAAGATTGCAGTTGTAATATTTTATTCAATGAATGGAAGTGGAAATAGAGTTTTACCCTCGTATTATAATATCATTCGAGCATATCCTCAGGCATATATTTTCATAGGAAATAATATAATATGTATAATTTTTAATGTAATAGATCCTATCCTACAAAATGCAATATTATTGCATATAAAAGCGATATGCTCTTATTTTATATTCGAACTAGAAACGATAGAAACCATTTTTCTTATAAATTTTAAAAACCGTTTACCATTCAAGCATTCAACTTTTATTGCCGTAAAATTTTTCGTGGTAGTTTAAGTTTTAACCTCTACAATGACAACGACAAAGAAGACAACGATAAAAAATGTTTGCTTTTTTTCTTCTTCTTCATTTCTTTGGGTTATTTGTGATCTTTGATTTGGTAGTCGATTTAAATGTAGATTTTTTTCTGAATATTAGGTAGGTTTAAAAATAAAATTTAAGTTTCGTCGAGCAACAAACAAAACAAAATTTTCATTTTATTGGAATTTTATGGAAATACTTTTTTGAACAATTATTCATTAAGAAAAAAAAAAAAAACAATAAACAAGATTTAAAAACGTCTCTACTGTATTTCTTCAACCTAAATTTCTCAGTATCGAAAAAAAGCATTTTCAAATTGACAAAAAAAGGAGTCATTCCATTTCATAAAATCAAAGTGCAGAATTATTATGCAAATTTCGTTCCGTCTGGCCACATATAAATTATGAAAGAAAATAGAACAAAAAAATTTTTTTTTTTTTATGTCACAGTTATCTATAAGTTTTATATGAAAATATATCTTTGTAGTAATGTCGAGAGTAATGTGTATGTGTATGTCTTAAGAGAATCCGAATATACATTATTTTATTATTTAAAATAAGATAGATAGTGAAATACGCACTCACACGTATAGAAGAATATTATTATTATTTCTCTCATATTTATCCATGACATGGAAAAATGTTAAAAGCTTATGCATATGTTTAAAAACATTTTCAGCTCTATATGATATTTTTTATCAGAGGTAAATATACAATATTATGCAAACGAAACTGTACAGATGTACAATTTATATAGAAAAAGCTTAGCCAACAGCGAACATGAATAAGTCTCAACAACTCACTTTTTTATCTAGTTCAAGTTTTATATATTTAATATATTTTAAATGGAAAATAGAAGAAAAAAGCCGCAAGCGTTTAAAGTTATACATAATGTTATTTTAAATGGACTTTATGTTAAAAAAAAAAAAAAACTATATTATGTAGATAATTTCGTTTGCTATCTGTAAAATAATCAAATATTATAGTGTACGGTTCATATATATCATTATAAGAATATAAATCTTTTCGAGATTTTTTAAATATTAATAAAATGATGCGGAACTTGTAGAGTGCGAATGAAGATTATCAATTTGATGCTTATATCAACATAACAGATTTAAATATCTATCTTAATATAAACAGTTATCGAATAGTAAATAGAATTGAAATCTCTGATTGTGTTTGTTAAATAAAAGTCAACTAATAATAATTATAAATTCATTTCAAATCTCTAAAGCTATTTACTATTTCATATTGCAAAGTTGATATTTTAAATAAATTTATTCAATTTATTAGCAATTCATATTGAGACTGACATTCAATAGTACTTATAAAGTAAATGTTATTACATATCAGTCTCATAATTCATAAGGCAAATAAAATTGTAAAATAGTGTTATTGTAATAATAATAATAATATAATAATAATATAATAATAATATAATAATAATATAATAATAATAATAATAATAATAATAATAATAATAATTACCTTATTATAATAAAACTATTTACATCTATTCTATCGTATTGCATTAAATCGATAATGGTGATGCGATACATTGTTATGTTTAAATATATATTATAAGTTTGTAGATGGGATTGCAGGTAGTATATCAATAGACTTTAAGTTGATGTGTATAAATAGACCTTTCAGTTGAGTGAACCCTCTTCAACATTCAAAGAAATTTTCTATAATATTGTCGTATATACATATATACGCAGCAACACAGACAACTAGTAGAGGTATGTAGATTGGTGAGGTGGTTTTTAGCAGTACAGTTCACATCATTATGTACTGTACATATTTAAGGCAAAGGTAATATGTATTATATTATATGGCCTGAAATGGATGGCATATATGGAATTGAAATTGTATGTGATGCTAATGATATATAATAGTATAAATAGTAAAGAAAATGTGTTTTTCATGTTCATGCCTCTAACGTCTGGTTTGTGAATATCATACCGAATACACAAGGCAATGATGTACTATAAATTTTTCATGTTTATTTTCTATAATATAATTCTATATACAACCTATTGCACAACACATGCGTCCATCATAATAATAATATGGCTTTGAAATATTTAACAACAAAAAGAAAATAAATAATAATGAAAAAAGAAAACATGTCTTAATATTGTATACATCATCATGAATTTCATTCAAATAAAATTAAAAACTTTATAAATAAAAAAAATTAAAAAAAAATCATCTTACGCGTAAATTAAAGGTTGCGGATATTGTTTTTGTCCTTTATTTGTTACGTTGATATTTATATAGATTCTTTATAAGCAATTTTTTATATTTATATATTCCAACTCCGACCGAAGAAAGAGAAAATAATTGATAGACAATAAGACAATAACTATTGTTAATTTAAAGTTATGCGTTTAAAATTAAGCTAAATTTTGAATAAAACATTTTCAACATTAATCACAAAACTTCTTCTCCAAGCTAACCGTCAAAAGTTTTATCTGTTGAAATTAATCCATTTCATTATAACGATAGAAAGAAACATATTCTGTTCATTATAAGTAATATAAAATATAATATATGTACCAAATATTAAACTTATAATATTATATTGCATGTAATTTTATGTTAGTAATATAAATAGGATCTAAGTAATAATATTTAACATGTCTGGAAAAATATTTGGTAAACAACGACGACATTACTCTTTTGTTATTAACTGAAGCTCTGCAATGGCATAACGCAAGAATAAATAGTCATGCAAAACGAATGAAAAGAAAACATCGTCATCCTAATCTAAAATATACGTCATGACGCCCGACAAACTCTAAAATCATGATCATGAAAGACGACAACAGCGACGACGACAGGATATTTATTAAAGTCTGAGCATTGTATTATCTTACGACTATTTATATGATAGTGGTTGTTGTGCATGTGCATTATTATAAATATGTCTCATTTAAAAATAAATGTTCAACAATATGCAATTTGTCCTAGACTGACTTGGGAAAGGATATTGTACAATATTTTCTATATGTTTATTTTATGTTTCGGATTTATTTATAAGAGTTTTTTTTGCTAAATGTTAAATTATATTTATTTATTTATTATTATTTTTTTTTTGCTATTTTGCACGCATTGGCTATATAGAAGAGACTATTTTACTTTATTTTCATTCTATTTTTTCTTTTTAACATAACAATTTACTTAGTAATGTTAAAATGATTACGGCAGCATATTTCAAGAATTCAGGATACAATGAGCATCGTTTTATATATATTTCTTCGCTAGAATATATATATAAAGTCGTTGAATAGGTAAAGTAAATTGACTTTTGCTTTCAGGTCGGATGTTGAAATTGTGATCACAAAATATCATAAAAAAAAATTGTGATAATATAAAACTCACTATGGTGTATGTAGTATATTTGGACGAAATGTACGAAAGTACAAAATTCAAATTTAAAAAAATATAAGACATTTTATTTTATTTTTTTGAGGATTTGATCATTTGTACAATAATGACATAGTCAGTCCCAGCTTTTGGAATTCAAAAAAAAAAGAAAAGAAAAGGTAGACTGATTGAGATTTATCATTTTTACACACGTGCCATGAATGACTTTGCGGTATATGTCGGGTGTGTACGGAACTACGTGGGAATAGATTTTATTTTATTTTTTTTACACTTCGTTTTAGGCGCAGCGATTGAACATGACATGTACATTAAAGACCATAAAAACTCAACAAATCAAACTTTTGTTTGCGCTCTGCTGCTAATGCTGTTGCGGTGATTGGGTTTTTTTTCCTTTAAACCACAAACGAATTTAGTCGATGACGCAGAAAAAATCGTGATTTATATTACTTTCAAGCGCTATAAAGTCAAACTAATTTTTTTTCTTTTTAGAAAAGGTTTTTTTTACGTGATAAGTTTCAGTGGCTACAATTCTGTGGCTATAATTTTTAATGATTCAAACACCAGCTGACTCGTTACTTGTGTGATGTTGTCTGAAATTTCTTTATATTTGCGTGGTGGTTTTGATTTCTAGTCAGCAAATAATATAGAAATTACTATGAGTAGTTTATTTTCATCATGAGTTGAATAAGCAAAAATTCAGATATTCCCCAAATTGAACAACAACAAAAAAAAAATCCTGTTAGAAATAAATTGATATTAAGACATTTCCTTTTACTTACCGATTTTTTTACAAATGATACAAATCCATATCCTTTTGATTTCAGTGTTTGTGGATCTCTAACAACTCTACAATCCCTGAAAGAAAGAAAAAAAAAAAAATTATATAAAAATCAATTGTACATTTTTAAATTAAGGGCATAGATCCCTAATCTTATATTCTAATAATGACATGTAAATTTCAAATTCGATTTATCTCATTTTATTGAAGGCAATAAGTTTCCGGTAATTTCTTAATAGAGGACTGATAACAATATTACCTACATCTATAATTGTTTGCTTGACAACTTTGTCATTATTATAGTTTACTAATTACATTGCCTAGAAGAAATATTATAACTTGGAGAAGAAAAACCAATTTACATTTTAATAATGTGTCTCGATGAAAATATATTTCCATTTACATTTGACCACATACATAGTTCGCAGTAAACTTTCACTAAACACAAAATGGATTATACTTGATGTTTTAACAACAGGAAGAGAAAATCTTCATTTAATGTATATTTACACTTGCCACATAATTAGTCAGATGCTATATCCGGCCTATATTCACTATGGTTGGTATTACTATAATTATTATTTTGAGATGGATATAGAATAGGGAGATACATATAACTATAAGTATTACATATACACACTAACTATATATATAAAAGGAATAACGATGTCGACGATGATGTTTAAATCTAAGAGACATCTTTATTCTCTATATACTCGTATGGATAAATGCATACTTGTATTTGAAGCATACAAACTATAATAATGTTGAATCGGTAAAGGATAGGTTGTATTTTTATGAAAGGATGTTGTACATCAATATATGTATAACCAATTTCATATAACTCTATATTGGTATTCGGTATTTCTATATTATGTAATATAAATATATTTATTTATATGAAAGTTGCAGCAAGAATATAGGAAGCAAGACAAGAGAGAAGTTATCTTGTATTTTCATATATATATATACACTATAACATACCTATACCTACTTATGTTCTATGAAAATTATAAATGGCTGAGAATTAAAATTCATAGCTCGTATACACATAATATGATAAGTACATATATGTGTTTAATATATAACAGAATGGTATTAGAAGAGGATGGTGATAGTTAAATTCTATGAAGATATGATACTACTTATTATTATTAATATTATTATTATTATTATTATTATTATTATTATTATTATTATTAGAATAGTTATGTTTAAGGTACCATGAACATGATTCTAAGATGTTAAATTTAGTTATGTAAGACTTCGTTTGCAATAATATAAAAGCCGTACAATTCACTCTACATGCACATTGCACATATTCTATAATATAAAATATATAAACCTACATTCATACACACATTCTGTCAATGGTGCTTCCACCTTCAATTATTGTTATAATGATGGAATTTAGTTTTAATTTTCGATGATTATATAAGAAAGTTTACTTACATTCCTCCATAATGTCATCATCCTAGTTGAATGACTCAATTTTATGCACATTTTATATATAATTGAGTACCACAGTCAGAAAATAAAAACGTAGACAACGTATCCCATAGGGGGATGTTATAAAAAGAAAGACATTTTCATTCTTTTCTATTTTCTATTTTTTTTTCTATATTTTTTTTTCTATTTTTTATTTCAATTTTTATATTTTCTTATTAGCTTATAGCAAGTTTGTGAACTGTGAGTGTGGAAAGCAAAAACTTGACTTTATATTATTATATACATTATTTAATGAATATGCAATTTAAATTACTTGCCTGCAACTTTTTTGCCATTCGGTTGTATAATATTATATTCAGACGAATAGCAGTCAGTGCCAGTAGTATATCTACATAATATGTATTATTATAGTACATTACATTTATATTATAGTTTAGTGCATGATTCTTGATGGGATGCTGTATGTGTATGTGTGGTTGTTTTTTCAATGGGTTAATGAAAAATGAATGAGAAATTTTAATATAACTTTTTAAAAGAAAATGTAAAATAATTGCTGAGCAGTATGAGGAGGGTGTAGACTTGTTTTCTTTTTTAAGATTTATGAAGTAAATTAAAATGAGTTGATTATTAATAAAGTTTATTGAACTGACGTAATGTTTTCAGATAGAAAAGATTTTTGAGATTTACCATGATTCACATTTTTACAAAAATTAAAAAGAAAAAAAATTATTTAGCATGATGATTGAGTAGATAATTTCGTCAATTGATGAGGATTATACGATAATTATAAATAGTAAATAATTTTTTGAATTAAACCAGCGTTACATTCATATTTGATGATGTATTCTCTCTATTACAACATAGTTTTACTCTTGCTACGACAGAATTATAGTAAAATTATTTAGAAATTAAACTAAATAAATGACATGATACCAGTTGTCTTGTATTTGTTTGTTAATATTTCTAATGTTCCAACATAATTACTAAAGTGAAATGAAAATGATATCAACTGCATCTGTAAATGCAAATGTAATAATAATTCCCAAGAATATAGGAAATTTTATACAATAGATTTTTTACCTCAGAAATGTTACATTGTTTAAATTTATGAGATAATATCCTACTAAAATAAATTTATAGTTAGTCATGCTCTAAGACTAAGTGGAATTAGATATATCTGGAATATAATAAATTCAGTTTTAGTTTTCTTGGCTTTGCTTTAATATTACACATTATTATCTTATTATATTTTATATGGATAATATTTACATTCAGTTTAGCCTTTAGCTTTAATATAATGTACAGCTAAAGTTTTTCACTAGAATTGTATCTAGAAGTATGTTGTATATTACGGATTTACTTCCATTTTCATTTCCTTAAAACATTCATCTTTCTTATAACAAAGTTGTTCACTTTAACGTCTTTTGCATTTCCGTTTACCATAATATATAAGTATAATAATATATTTTGAACATCCATACATAATATTATTGTACCTAGCACCACCAGAATATATCGTACACAATCTTCAACAAGAATTTCATTTCACTATATATCTTCAATTTAGAAGCACATTGCCAACTTTCTCTATACCACTTACCAAATGCAAGAATAGATTCTATATATTATATATAAATAAAGTATGAATGTGTGTGGAAGTGTGCAATATTAAATAGCCTAAGTTCCTTTTTTAATGCATATTCAAATATAATAGTTAAAAGTGCCCAATGGCGATCTGAAAATTTATATTCTATACATACTTCGT
>JAABKK020000003.1:1148971-1165160 GCA_011634745.2 Catotricha subobsoleta
GTAGAACCACATGGTTAAAAAAAAGACCACATGGTTGAAAAAAAATACCATGTGGTTAAAAAAAAAGCCATGTGGTTTTTTTTGGTGTTTTTTTTTAATCACATGTCTTTTTTTTTAACCTCATGGCTTTTTTTTTAACCACATGGTCTTTTGTTTCAAACCATGCGGTCTTTTTTTTTAACCATGTGGTTCTACCTTATGGCTGAGGCAAGCACCTCGAAATTCGCAAAAAAAAAAAAATAACACGGTAATCTTGAGACAAAATTCAACTCAGAAATCAGTGGTACCGGGGGTCTTACAAAAAGTCGATCCACTCTATTATATAGGTTTGCCATCAAAATATAAATACGAAGTTGGTAACCTCTATATATACACATAAATATAGTTTTATATGTTCTTTATGACGTCGTCATTTCCTCTTCAATCCCAAGCATAACATAATTTTTCTTATTTTTTTTTTTTATTTCTTCGGCGTATGTTTTAGGATATAATTTTACCAAAATAAAAATATGTAGTATTTATTCGTTCTTCGAAAAAGTCACTAACAATACATAAAGTACATACACATGCACCAACTCATTTATCAGTCATAGTCCATCTTAATGTTGGAACACTATAAAAGGGACCAATAATCTATGTTTTTTTTCCTCTCCTACATGCTACATTCGTTCAGCATAGGTTAGGTATAGAAGTGCCATACTCCCTAAGAACTATGTGACTGTTTGATCGGTACTTATCGTTTCCTTTTCTTTCTTTTTTTTTATTCCTCATCTCTGTACCTTGTGTGTGTGCTTTTTGAAAAGGGTCAATGATGTAATATAATAAACATTTTTATGTTTTATAAGTATACAGACGTCGCTCGTTTATCCTGTTCAGTCTATATTATTTTCGAAGATTGTATAACATATATTTTGATAAAACATATCTAGAGCAGGTATTACCTACATTTTTATTTTATTGATTTGTGTTGACATACAAGAGAAGAAGTCCCAATTTATATATACATATATAAATATATCTAAATAAGTGTATTATAGTTAGAGCTTTTCAAATGATGCAAAATGTAGTCATATACAGAAAGAAGCATTTCGTAAGCTGAGAAGGGAGGGATTTTTTTTTATAAAACGGAGACTGTAACACAGCCAGCTGAACAGTTTACATTTGTAGTGCTTTCATTCAACAAACTACTTCACTTTAATATTTTTTTCGTTTTTTTTTTTTTTGATTAGTTCGTTTTTTTCCTTCTTTATGTAGGGTGCTTTATTATGATATATTTATTGTATGTCCTATTTCTATTTATTTACTTTTTTTTTCCTTTATATATCATTTTATTTTGAACTGCTAAATGTGTTGAACTAAAGTATGCTTTGCTTTTAAAAGCTTTTTACTCTTGCGATGCATTGACCAGATTTAAGAGCATTTAAGTTATAATACCATACGTATTGTTGTTTGTGTAGCAATAGTAGTTCTAATAATATGTACTGAATTCTGTGATATTTAAAAAAGATTTTCAAATTCCATTTTCTACCAAAAGATAAAATGACGATTTTTTTTCTCTACTAATTTTGTTTTGCTTTTTAATTTAATTTTCGTTAGACGATAAAATTGAATAAATTAGACAGACTAAACCACCTTTCATTTAAACAAAAAGCAAATTAAATTAAAAATAAAAATACAAACAATTTAAGCATATTTAGAGACTTAAAATTTGTTTTAGAATTCGAGGTGGTTGGAAAGTCGTTTCCGATCGAAATGATTTTAAATTTTAAATTTCAATTCATTTATTCATTTAAGTATTTTGTTTTTACATATTATCTTATTGTCAGATTCAATTATAGTAATTTTTCTGCAACGGACATTATTATTTAGATATATTTTTCAATTTTTTATGAAATTTTTAAAGGAAAATGAATGAATGATAAAAAATCTTTATGTAACTATGTGAGAATTTTAAATTTATTTTTAGATGGATAATGCAAAAAATACCATTTAATCTCATTTCTTATTTTTTTACTTAAAGTTAAATCCAATAGCAACACTGGGTAAGATAGATTATCTTTAAGACTTTATGATTTTAAGAAGTACATGAACATCGTAATTATAGTATTTATTTCAATATATAATTATTCAAATATGATTTTTTTTTTCAAATTTCTACTCGTAAGAAATATTTTTTAAACAAAAATATAAAATGTATAATGTGTTTAAATTTGCAATCACGAGCTATTCATACAATTTCCTCGGCGTTAATAAAAATAAAAATTTAAAATAAAAAATATAACAATAAAAAAAAATGACAAATTGATCTTTCGAAATTTGCACAAATTAAAAATTAAAAATAATCATCGAACACTTAAAAATTAACCTACACAAACGAACCACCACACAAAATAGAATAGCAATAATAATAATCATTATATATTTTATTGCGTTATTTAAACAAAAAAAAGAATTATTCTATTAAATGATAAAAAAATTAATAAACTATATTTACCTACATTTCGAACAAATACTCTACTTAAATTATGTTTGTTGTTTACAGACATTAATCAATACAAAAAAAAAATAACAGTTAAACAAAATATTAATTATTTTTTATTTATTGGGTATATATTTAAAATAATTAAAATAAAATATTAAAATTGGTTGTTTATATTTGCATTGGGTTCGTTGGTTTGTATTACAACTCAATTCATGTTCACAAAGAAATAAAAAAAAAAAAAAGATTATTTATTTTATACCAATTATATTAATAGGATTGGATGAATAGGACATTGAAAAAATAAATAAATATAATATATGTATATATAAAAAAAAACAAAAAAAAATGGAAATAAATGGTAGTTAGTAAATGGAATTTATTGATCAAACTCGCAATAGCTTCAGTTGCTCTAATATTGTATTAGTAAGTTCAATTTAAATGTTGGTATTAAATGACAAATACAAAAATACCGCAAGGGAAAAATTTGAAAAATTTGTAGGAGAATAAATATGAATAATTAAATAAAAGTTTTTATTTCGTATGTTTAGATTCAACCAGTAAACTTTGTGTATTATAAATATTTGTTGTGCATGATAGCAAAATATATCTACTGCGTCTAGAACATTAATTATATTGATTTATTTATGGTGTGAACACTAGGGTGGATCGACTTTTTGTTCGTGCCTTCTACGATTATTTTCTGAGTTGCATTTGGTTTTCTGATTCACGTGCTAAAACGATTTTGAAAATAAATACGATCTTCGGTGTGCTGTAGTGATCCACAAGGTAGTAGCTCGTGGTTATTTATTTATCCTTTAAAATCGTTCTAGCACGTGAATCAGAAGACCAAATGCAACTCAGAAAATAATGTTAGAAGGCATTAAAAATAAGTCGATCCACCCTAGTGAACACCGTATTAACAACGTCTATTTTTTCATAACATTACAATATTTGCACATATGTTTAAATAAATTCATCTAATTGATCCTAAATTTTTATTTATGAAATTAATTAATTCTATTGTTATTTGAGTGTATATTTTTGTTGCATTTAATATACATAATATAGATATTATTAAACACATTTTTTTAACCGATAATAACTTCATTCAATTTTATTAACAAGTTATTGAACTTACTTATTATAATTTCTAATATTTTTGTATAAATTTTACAAAAAAAATCATTTTCGAATAACTTTCACCTAATTTTCCAATCAACCATTCATTGTCGCGTGATAACGATGGATATCGTGAATAGAATACTTAGTATCTATATATATATATATATGATAATAGTTGAAGGTCATTATAGGTAAATTTCTATAGTTAACAATCTATGAAAATTGAAGAAGTCATTATCGTAATTTTGGATCTAAGCACTCTATTTTAAATTTGGATAAAGATCTATGTCAATGTTTTTGCCCTATAAAAAATTAAAAAATGCCCTATATAAATATCGACTTTACATTTTATATATAAAGATTGTTTTCAATTTGTGCATAGTTTTTAATCTATCAGTTAAAATAATCAGAAATTAAATTATGATTTTCGTTAGATAATAATTTTGTAAAAACAAAATATTCTTAAGAAATATTTTCTGCTATTTATAAATAGATCTGGATAATATTTAACAGACTAAATATTTATTTAATTATAAAAGAAAACTCAAACAATTACATTAGTTTTTTTTTTTCAAAAACCTATTCTCCGCTTAGTTCAATAAAAGAGAAGAAGAAAACCCAATATTGATTTCTAAAAATTAGCATTTTTTTTCGTTTAAATGACACCAGACCAACAGTATAATTAGGTAATATTCATTCATGAAGCAATAAAAGTGTAAACAAAATTATAATAAAAAAGAGAAATACGGAAAAAAAAAATCGAAATCGATTCTGAAAATAATCGAGAAGCATTATAAGTTTGATGCAAAATAAAGAAAAAAAAAAAGAAATGGAACAAAAAAAAGTTAATTAGGTAATTTAATTTGAAGCAATTAAAAATAGTTTTCTGGGGAATTATTTTCGTTTAATTGTAGCTTTTCTGCTTCTCGTTATTAGAATTCGTTAAATAATATTTTAAATTGATGCATTTTAAAAAGCGACGTACAGTAAAAAAGCAAAAAGGGAGTAAAAATCTTCTTTTTTTTTTTCGAAAAAATTTTGGTTATACATACTTCGTTGAATCTGAATTTAGGTCAGCTACACATGACGACCGAAAGTAAAATGTGTTTGTATTTGTGACTTATCAATTTAAATATTAAAGAAACATACGATATTTATCATGTGTTTTGGGATATAGGGGACGAATATTTCAACAAAATATAACGACAAAAAAAGACTCACGTACACTTCAACAAGCTTTACACAAATGAAACTACGCAGACCGAAAATAAAAAAAGTTGAATTTATTTCCAAGGTTTTTGATTTTTGGTTTGCGTAAAGTCGCCTGTATATATGTGACATCATGTGATCGGTTTTAACCAATCATTATTTTTATATTGTATATTTTACTTTCGGTCGTCATGTGTAGCAGCCCCTAAATTTGTATCATGCAAAATATGAAACATGTGCTTAATTTTATTAAAACAACTTTATAATAATAATAAAAAGTTATTTTTTAAAAACACTCCAATTCTATTTTATATTTTTCAATTTTTTGAGAACGAACTAAAAAAATAATAATATTCATTGAATATTACAAACATTGCGTAAAATATGAAATTTGTTGGATTGGGTGCGACAATTTTATCAAATTTCGTTTTCAATGTTTGAAAACAATTTTTCATGTTTCATGTAAATATTTCAGACATTAAATTTTTATGATTTGTTGTGATTTACTTATTTTGTTACAATACACGCTTTTGAGCTTTTTTTTTATCCAAAATTCCCATAAATAATAAAAGAAACAAGAAGAAAAGAAAAGTAGAAAAAAATCCATCTCTACCTAAAGCCCTCAACTCATGACACATAAGAATCTTCCGCGTTGTTCAAACGCACATCTAATCATTTTGCAAAACGAATATGTTTGGGGTTAAAATTTTACCATCTTTTCCCTTTTTTTTTATGGTGTACCTATCGCACGATGTGATATGAGGTTGATACAAATTTAAACAAGCCAGATAATAAAAAAGAAAAAAAAAATCGTACGCGCGAAAAACGCGAAACATAATATTTATAGGAGTGAAACTGATTGGTGTACGAGCAATAATAATTTTTTTGCTAACATGTGAGACATTTTGCGAAAAGAAAAAAGAAAATAAATAAATATATATTTTCCATATTACATGTGCTGTATACAATAAGCTTTTTCATATTTATTTTACATATATCACCATCACCATAATATTCGGAAGAAGAAAATAAAATAAAAATAATAATAAAAAGAAGAAAATATGAAACGATATGACTATTATAAATTTATTTTATATAATATTGTGTATATTACATTATATGTGTAATATGTGTACAATGTTTTTTTTTTTTTTTTTTTTATCTCAATGCAGGGTGATGCAAAATTCATCATCAAGGAATATGATTGTACACATATACGTCGTGTTTTATTTATTTAATATGCATGTATAATATATATTTATTTATATATATTAGGCTAGTAGAGTACCGGAGCAATATTTCTATATAGAGTTTAGATGTCGAGAAATGGTAGTGAGGCGTTATAGATATTACTTATGTTCATTTTGAATTTAAATGTTGGTTCGAGTAACATGAATGTAATATTAACGTATTTTATAAGCATAACACACTAATATAAGAAAATAGGACATTTGTGCAGAATAAGATATATACCTATCATGTTTATATATTTTGTTTTGTTTTGTTTTTTTTTGTTTTTTGTTTTTTGGATGTCTAGCAGATAGTGCTCTCCGTCTACAATATATTGCCATCAGTAAGTAACAGAATAAATGCAATATAATTTATCATTTTTATAATGGTGTAGACAGATATGAACTTGTCCATTGGGTAATGGGTAGGAAAATGTTGTGTAACCGGAAGTCAGTGAAAATGATTTTTTTAAATGATACAATCATATCATAACTCATAAATTTTTCGTGACTAGTGAAATTTAATTTGAACATATAGATAATCTAAAATAGTTTTTTTTTTTCAATCTAATTTCAGTTAAGAGATAATTTTATTGTCAGTTTTGCAGTTAAACAAATTAAACAAATCTTCAAAAATGATACTATGACTAATTTCACACAGTTAATATATCCATTAGAATCTTCATTTAGTTACTTTTCCATATAAGCATATCTTTCTTGGGCACTCATATACTGGATCCTCGTTTCAAATTAACATATAGCTTGGGCCACCGTGTACTATTTTCGCCGACATAGAATTAAAATTTAAGTTTTGACAACTCTATTCATGAAATACGGGTGAGGCTTTTAGTTCTTACCGTTTTTATTATTAACAATCGCTGGCATGTTTTATTGATATATTACTGATATTGTTGATGTTGTTAAAATTCAAATAAATTGTGACAAATGAATGGTTTATCTATGAAAACCAATGATATCAAGAAAAATACAAATAGGTTATTTTTCTAATATTGGCCGAGGCTTTTAATTCAAATTTACGCGGGTAAGTCGAAGGTTTTAATCTTGAACCAGTGCACCCCTGTTAACTTGGCAAAATTATTCCATTAATTTAGATACACAAAAACAGATTTAACTTTTTATGTATATGATTAGCATATAGTAGAAATTTGAAGAGGTGATTGTTAGTCTATCTAAAAAAAAATATGATGATTGTTTATTAAGAATGGATGTAATGTGTAATATCAATATGATTATATGTTTGGTTTGATAGCAAGCTATCAAATATGTTTAAAAAACAACTATCATTGAAATATTACTAACACTGCAAAACTCTTAGAGCAAACAACGGAAATGATAAAAAATGAAACCATACGCATTTTTGTTTTCCTAATACACCATATACTGTGTATATTTACCATATACACTCAATATACATTTGAGGATTTCAAAAATGACTATTGAAAAACTCCATAAAGAAGAAAATTGATTATTCGAATATTCGTTGTCCTCATATTCATTTTATTCATGGTTTAAATTTTTTTTTTTTAAAAAAATAGTCCCCTTTGGTACATAAATAGATTTAGATAGACATTAATATTTTGTTGTGCGATACAATAATTCATAGCTATTACAGATTTTCCAATTCCAAGAGGGTGAAAAAAATGTGTAAGCGAAATAAGCCCTAAAAGAGTGAATGAACTTCGTTATCAACTAAATAATGTTTGATGGGTTCCAGAACATAATCCTACAATTAAAATACACCTACGCAAAGTCTTAATACATGTTGGCTCAAGATGCGAACGAGTAAAAAAACTCTACATTTTTCTTTCAATTTCTTTTGTAACAAACCAAATGCCATGCCCATCAAAACCATCCACACATTTTAATATTATATTAAAACCTATCTATATATTTCAAGCTTGCAAGCAATTAAAATCTTTATTTTTAAGTCGTTTTGTTAGTAGAGTGCTTTTTTCTTTGCCATCTCCTATGTGGTAGAAGGTTTTTGATGAAAATTTTCAATTGCTTACCAAATAAAAAATATTAAAAAGTGTATACTTTATTTTACCTATGCATGTCCGCTTCTCGTGTTGAATTGAGTGTTTTTTTCAGAGTATAGTCTGGTTGAATGATAACCCTTACCAAATGTATACAGTTTTTTCATAATCGAGTCATCAAAAACATAGAAATAATTATTCCGTTTCTATTTTTTCGGAGTCAGCAAGAATAATTATGCGACAAACGGAAGTAAACAATGTAATGGCGGGCTTGTTGATAAAAATATTTTGAAATTTAAAATTTATTAATGCCATGGCCAAATTAACAGTGTATACAATATTTAGCTAACAATCTGAACAGAAGTCAATTTATTCTTCTAGTTAACCGTATGAATTTTTCATTTAAATAAAATGTTAGATTTTTTTTTGAAAAGAAAAAAGTTAATAATTTTTGTGCTGCGAAAAATTAAAATCACCAAATTCTTGTTTACCACAATAATGAATATTATGAACCGCACACAGACAGTTAGAGAGAGGGAATTGCGGCGCGGCATTTTTGTGGTTTATAATTTTTTTTATACTTTACTTCGTGTTCAATTAACATAAGTAAAAATATTATAATATTTTATAATGTGCACATTGCATGAAATTCATCCGTTTGAATAAGTAACAAAGAAATTACAAAAAAAAAAATAACAAAAAAATGAAAAAAAAATCACGAATAAGTAAAAAAAAAAAAAGAAGCTAAATTAAAGCAAAATATTAGTTTCTATCTACAATGTACTAATGAGAATAAAGAGAGACGTACAAAGCAGCAAATAAAATAATGTAATTTATTCCCATATGAAATTTTTGGTTCCAAAATCACTATAACATCGCTGTGAAGTGAAGTGATTAATGGTTCGCGTATATTTTCTCTTATTAATTGGAATGAATAGAGTGTAGCTTTAGGGTTACCGTAACTTCTAAATAATCTCATGCTGTGCTATAAATGAACTGAACAAACCTCATATACAAAATTAATATTAAACATATTGTACGATGTTAATGTTGCATATATTCCCATTCAACCATTCACGTAGCGCAGATATTACTTAAATACAATGAATTTATTATACGCACAAAGTCACAACGAATAAAATATACGTTATGAAAATTGGATGGACAATCACTCTGGTCCCCCATACTATTTTATGAAATGCAAAAGTAACAAACTGTATTAAACACATATTATTTTATCCGTACTACAGTTAGCTGCTGGTCATATGGATAAAAATAGATACACACATACATTCTGTTCCACGAGGGCCCTATAAATTATAAAGCAAGAGTTTTTAACTATACATTACAATTTGATATGTTTAGAATGAGATCGTTACAGCATCCATTTTCTAAAATAAAAAAATTCTATCATATTTTGAGTTACTATATTTTGTTCAAATATAGCGAAATTCTAACTAGATATTTATCTTTATCTACGTGTGTAAATTTATTAATATAGGACGTGGGTGGTTTGTTGAAAATGCAACCAACTGAGGTAGCAAATTAATAAAAAAAATGTATACGATTTGTAAATTTCATTTCAATTTTCAATTTTTATTTATGTTAAAATGTAGCAGAGTTAGTGATTTTGCCTGTATTTGAACGTTAATTAAAAACAATTTTCTGTATAAAATCATATTCACAAAAAATAAAAAAATAAACCACTTTCGATTTAAAAAGGCTACAGGCTACAGCTATTCATTATACTATCGACATTAGACTGTTCAACATTTCATTAACTTATTTTCGTTCTTTCTTCTTACCACTCAAAGTTTATTTATATAAAAAGTATACCACTCGTTTCAATTGGAATGATTTTGGTCGAATTAATGATATATTAGTGACCAAAGCTGAAACTATCAAAATAAAATTAAGCTTATTTTACTGTTTCGAACATTCGAGAAAACACGAACAGTATTAAGTATCAGTAATTCAATCAATTGATTTCGATAATAAAGGTCCAGGATGCTAATTCTCGAGCTTTATAACATGCAATAATTTGGAAAGTTCCTATATACAAATTTTATAAGCATCATGTGATGTAATTCAAGAATTAACATTCAGAGTCTACAAACGATATGAGTTAGTTAATCAAATGTATATAATTAAAAAACAAAAAAATAAAACAGCTAAAAAAAAATATGAAAGTTAATTTCATTAGGAAACTAACAACTGGTTATCTTTTGGAATGTACAAATGTACAATGTAAATATATCAGCCAGTCCAACAGAAAACTTGTTAGCATAAAACAAATTATGTTAACATGATAACTGGTTGTACATAATCTAGTAGGTACCTTTAGGGTTTTTATGATATGTCTATCTAGTAGAATAAATAAATATGTCATCTGGTGCATCAGTTTATGGACAGATGTTGTAGTATTATACTAGAATATATATACATACTATGTTAATCATTAAATTTGTAATAATGTAGTGTTACATGTTATCTATATTGGCATTTTGGTAACATCACCAAATTTTATTTAGTTCCGTCACTACTGATTTACAGAATTTCGTCATTGATGAGAAAAAGGGAGGATATAAGTGATATTATTGCTACGCATTTATATTAATTTATTTTATCAAACTTTCAGAAATAAATAAGTCGTCAAATTTATTATCGTTCTTTGATGCAGATCATAACAAAGATAGAAGGATTACTTCCGATTACTTTTTTTTCAATTTAATCCGTAATGCATTACGAATTACGATTGTTTTAAAAATTGTAATTCGTAATCAGTAGTTCATGTCAAAAGGGTAAATTACTACTTAAAAATTAAAATTGTGTTGTTCTTTTGGTAAACATCACTTTTTCAGCGAGATCTAGATATCGATAGAGTATTTATACAATACTATTAAAGTTTTTGTGTACACAGCACGTGTGTGTGAGTTGATTTGAGCTTAAAGGCCAGTGATCAGCTCAGAAAAACTTTGCCAAAAGAACAACAATAATTTAAGCAAATTTAAACGTTGCTGTTTCTCGTATTCTACCGAGCGTAAATTTCAATAATTTTATATCTCATTTGATTTCTTAAAATTTTGCTACCATAAAACGCGGTAAATTGTATTAATCTTTCACGCCCAAATTGTTCAATTAAATACAAATTTAGTACATAAATGTTTAATTTCTATTTAATCTAAACGTAATATTGGTTGTTATTTTTACTATATATGTAGCATTTTAGTGTAGGTACTTTTAATTTCTTACATTGGATCGAAATGAATTTTCTTAAATTCAGTCACATAAGAGACTTTCATGAGTTTTTCAGAAATTAACAAATTGCATATATGGATAAAAAGAAAAGAAAAAGAAGATTACAGAAAAAAAGAAAAAAACTTAAATTAGTAATAAAATTAATAATACCTTATAAGTATATATGTAATCAAATATAAATGTGCTGTGTAAATAAAATTTTAAAATGGGGAAAACACAAAAATGAAGTCGCGTCCAGTTCATTATTTCAGTTCAGCAACTTGTTTTATTAATGTTTAAGATTTTTGATTAAAATTCCGTAACAAATTATTGCTAACATTCTAAATGATCGAGATTGTTATAACATCTTCGGATAAAATCTATCAAATAATTAATCATTAAAATAATAACACTATTTAATAATAAATGTTCAATATAATAAATAATGATACATTTAGAATAAATCGTGCCACAACCGCATTCTTCATTTTTATTCTCCCATAAACACTAAAAATAAAAATATAATTTCTGTTCCCGCATAAAAATATTTATGTTTATAATTTTACTTTTAAATGGACCGCGTAATGCCAGAAGATTTTCTTATTTGAACCAGCTAATACTAAATTTAAAAGAAATGTGTAAATTTAGTGGCAAAGTGGAACTACAACGTACATTAAAATAAACTAAACTACCTGTGAAATTTAATGAAGAAATTTACTAGAAGAATTTGCTTAAAAAAATGTTATGTGCCTGCGATAAAAAAAAAGAAAAAAAACAAATATTGGTTTTATTTCGTACGCGAATTTTATATAAAAATTTACCTTTGCGCATTAAAAAAAGTAATGTTGTACCTAGTGCACTCAACTAAATATCAGGACATATAGAATTTATCAAAATGAATACTTAATAAATTTCTCTAAATAATACATAATAATAATAATAATAATAACAATATTATAGAAGTACTAGCACAATATTTTGATTATATGTAATAATATAAAGAGAAAATAAATGAGTATTTATGGTTTCATATAATAAAGTTCAGTCATTTGAAATAAAGATAAATGCAGTTAGTTTTTGATGGAGTTTCCGGATATAATCTAATGTGTTGTGTATTGTGCTTGTGCATTTATTATAAATCAGCTAATGCATTATTTTATGATATTTGATGGTTTTAAAATAGATTATATTATACGGCCGTCGTGTATCTATTTAAAGTGCTGAAAAAAAGGAACATTGCATGCAACTTTTACCGCGGATCTACTTAAATATTTGAATTTGAAGGTGGGTAGGTATGCGAACAAAACATAAATTTTATATGTTTAACATTTGAATCATTTAATGTTCAAAATAGGAAAATTCACGTCCAACTCTAAAACGGTTTCGTTTTATTGTGTGTGTTTGTGTCTGTGTGTGGTTTAATTTTAATATCACGGGTCATGTCATGTATGCGGGTTAAAAAGCCTAACCAATTTTTTTCCCTTTTTTATATCCGCTTTTTTATTATTTATTTTTTGTTGAATGGTAAGTTATGTGTGTGTGAGAATGATAAGTTAGGATGAGGCGTGGGTGAAGCTAGAGGTGTATATGCAATGCTAACTGAAAATTTTATTGATTTTACCTTTGGTCCAATCGAATTATGTTTGTATGAATAATTCTAACACGTTTTGGTCATTCTTTTGAATGACTGAAATTTGGAATGAAATGATGACAGGATATACGACATTCAAACTGAACTGATGACCATAATTTTCTTCTCCCTTTCATTTTTCTGATCACATCTGTTACAGTTGTAACTGTGGTCGTTGGTCATTTAGAGCCAGGAGTAATTTTTAATGTGTATGTGTGGTCCTTTGATTGTATATTGCGCGTATTAAATTCAATCACAATGGAATAAAAGGAATGTGAGTTTATTGATTGACCTTTTTTAACGTTAATTTGTGTTAACAAAGCGATTGGCCATTGTTCATTTTAATGACTGATTTTAAAATATTTTCAATTGTCGTTATTTAAATCTAAACTGAATTGCTTTTATTAGTTTTCTTTAACAACAAATATGTAGCCGACGTACTTACAAAGTTTAATTCTTTATAAATCATTTACTATTAAGTACTTAGAAACAGTAAAATCAAAGCCAATAATTAAATATTATTTCTAAACCAATTCTAAATTTAAATTCAATTAATTAGAGGTGAATCCGAATTATTGTTAACTGGTCAAACATCATTGGCATAACATATTTGCAAAAATAAATTAAAATTAATTCACAAGTTTCATGAATAATTGAGAAGAAATTACCATTGATAATTACTAACCAGAAATAATTTTAATGATAATTTCACACAAATATAATCATGTAATCTAAATTTATTATAATTATTCGAAAACCTAAAAAAAAATGATAATGAAAATTGTGCCATAAACATTTAAATGAAAAAGGAGCTAATTAATGTAATTAAAAATTATGGATATTATCTGTATTAATAATTATTAATAAATTATTTCTTAATTGAAAACACATATTTTAATAAGCAAAAAAAAAAAAGAAAACAATTGAATAATTTTTATTATTAATTAGAAAAACCATTAAAATAGTTATTCAAGTACATAAATTTTATAACATTTTTCATATTCAGTAAAATTTATCATAAAAACTGTCAGTAAAACATTAATCTATGGCTAACCGAAAAGTAGTAAAATGTATGAGTGTGTAAATAAAAATTATAGAAAATTTATTGCTGGATATTTATTTTATATATTTTATTTGGTTTTGTAAGCGGACGGTATGAGTTTTAGTTTGGTTGTTGATTTTGACATTGGTTTTGAACAATTATTCATTTTAATTAAAATATATAAATATTATTCATTCGAGCATAATATAATGGATGGGCCTATATGCGTCTCTACATTTTGTTAATTCTCGATAAATATATATTTATAAATATTGTTGGGATAAAACAGATCGATTTAAATTCATTGTTATTGTTGGTTAAATAATAGTCAGCTAAAAATGGTTGAATTGTGTTAATAAATGTTGTAGTTTATCATTTATATTAAATGCACAAATTAAAGAAAGCAAAGACGCATTAAAGACGTTTCCGAAACCTCTAACTCACTCACACTTCGCACTCATTTGCTAAGTACATTTCGTTTTACAAAACATATGACTGCTGTTTAAGTGTAAAGTGTGATAAAAGGAATCACATTTAGAATGGATTTCGAAAAAATTATGGAGCATATATATAGGCTAAGTATGAGTAAGGTAGAGAGGTTTCGGAAATATCTAACTATTGAATTTTATCTACTTCTGGCGAATATCGCTTAATTAAATATACTTTAATTGTGATTGATTACCTGAGGATTTACATAACAAACACATTATATATAAGTTTTTTGGTCACATTCATATGCGTAAGTAACAAAGCAGTGCAGTGTGTTCATAATCGAATTTAAAAAAATAAATTAAAAAAATATATAGGTATACTTAATTCCTTTTAAGCGAAACAAAAATGCCAAGAATTAAATAATTATATACCGGTTTCGGCTATCAAACCACCACCTACCTAAAGGAGAAAAAAAAACAACAACAACAACACTGAATTCATTTCATTTATTACGGTTGTCTGTAATTAAAACTAAAATATATTATGTTGTAATGTGTGTATTAATTTTATATGATATTATATTCTATTCTATTCATTTATTCAGTAGGTATTCTATTAGATGATTTAGCTTGTAAAGTAAGTGAGCGTATATAGAATATATAGTGCTACATTAACAGCATACAACAAAACAACCAAACCAACCATCTATAGTGTTTGTGGTTTTATCGGATTAAGTATACATGAATGAACATTTATATAAATTCTAGTAAAGTAATTAATTATATGTTGATGCGGAAATTAAATCTGATAAGAACATATTTCCGTTAAGGTCGTTGTCAGCTTTAAAAGGTAATATTCCATTCATAAATAAATAGATATTGGTATACAGAAAAGCATTAGCTATAACATTATTAAATATATATAATATTCTATGTCGACGGTAGCATTTTGTAATAATAGTAAATGAACAAAAAAATAATAATAATAATAATGATAATTTTAATAATAATAAATATATAAATAAGGGGATGCTCAAATTACGTGTATTCTAATTATTATTATTTATAATTTAAAAATACTAAATCATTTTAGGATACAAAAAATATGTTATTGATTATTAAATCTATCCCCTCCCCTATTAAAAGAAATTATATGTCTTATGTAATTTATTCTCATAATAAAGATTCCTTAAATGTGGTTTATGACGATGAATTACCAATATATTTAATCATGAAATAATAAGCTTTTAAAAATAAGCCCAATACAAAAAAAATAATACTAGTTTTTTGGAAATGTGGTTCCACTCTACTTCTAAATGTCGTCTCTGAGTTCTAAAAATTATGCAATTTTTAGCCATTTAGAAACCGAATTTTAATTTTAAAAAAAGTTATAGGTAGGTATATTTCATTTAAAATTCACTTAAAAATAATAGCCAAAATATGTAAGTTAGCACGTATTGATTGTGTTAAATCCAAGGATAATCGTTTTAATTTTTATTTGTACATTTAGCATTTAGCTTTAATAATTTTATTTCTTAGATTTTAGAAAATACTTTAAGATATAGAAATATATTATAAACGCATATATGACTCAAATTTTTCCATATCCGTATTCTCAAAAATCGTTTTTGATAGATTAAAATAAGAATGCCTGGGGGGTCTGAAATATCGTAATTAAAACCATTTTTGGCCAAAAAAAAAAAGCAAAATCAAAATAAAATGTGCCTTCGAGAGTTAAATAAATAATTTTAAATATAATTAAAGCAGTTCAAATTTCAGGTTAGTTGAAATGTATAAACGAAAAAAAAAG
>JAABKK020000003.1:1173841-1189821 GCA_011634745.2 Catotricha subobsoleta
CAGTGTCTGCAGTCATGATTTTTATTTCATTTGATAGCCATATAGCTTAAAGTGACTTCTTTTTATCCCATTTTCAGATGCCATATAGCTTGATATGACTAGATGGCTCCTAAAAAGGAGCCCCTGATGGATAATCCTAAATGGCAACTTTAAAAAAAAACAAGTAATTTTATGCGCCGAATAGTTAAGATTGAATAAATGGGAGCCAATCAGCTAACTATATATAGTTTCCTAATAGGTGCCAATTACTTATTTTATTGTATATGGCACCTTTTGGGTTTTTTTAAATTTTAAGAGCCATATGGAGTTTAAAAACTAAATAACATCTATTATGGAGTCATTTAGTTAGAATCAGCTAAGTATTATTATCTTAAATATGTATATTAATAACTATGCAGTTCCTATGTGGAAAAGAAACTAATTAATTGTTGCTTGACAGAAAGCAAGAAGCAACATTTATAGGATATTTTATTTATTCAAGAGCAAATGATAGTAGTTTAATTGCGCGGGACCTGTTAATTAAAAATAGAGGCGCCACATATCAATAATTAAGAATATGTCTTCTTTTGGACGCATTTAATTTCTGGGTGTCGTATAGCAAAAATATACTAGACGCACCTAAAAAAAAAGTTTTCGACTACACGGCCCTTCTGAGGTGCCATTTATTGATTTACTTTAATATTCATCAAACATAAATCATTTAACCACTTTGACATTTTTAATGCATTACTTATTGTGAGCATCCATGATGCCGACTATAAACGCATTATGCAAGATTATTAAACTAATAACTTATTATTAAACGCAATAATATCTTTTTTAACATAATATATGTAGTTGAATATAATTTTCTAATTCTTACTCCCTTTTTAAAATTAGCTGGCAAATCGCGATGCAGAAAAATGCAATAAATGCACTAACTAAATATTTTATTTTTTTTTTTTTTAAATATTACCGATGAACCAATTTAATTAATTATAAGTTAGCAAAAATATGCACGACGAATATACAAAATTATGATTGCTTTACCTCTAAATATATCATAACCTCAAAAAAAAAATTACACTGGATGTCAAAGTGGTAAATGATCTACAGACAATGATGGTGATGTGTGCACGTGTATGTGCTTTTATAAATATGTAACGTAACATATAATAAATAATTTACATTCTATTTTTCTTTATTTATTATCATCATAGAAAATATATTATTTGACATTTACGCAAAAGAAAAAAAATCATTTTAAGTAGTAAAGTAAGTAAGAGTAAAAAAAAAGATAGGATGAATATGTCTTTAATGGATATACGCGTATGTTACAAGTTATATGTATATAAATAAATCATGACCTCATTATTTTACTTTTGTAAAATAAAAAATATTTTTTGTGTGCTTAAAAGGTATCATATTTATCACTACTTTACTCTCCACGTTTAGGGTAGCGATTTAGGTATATGTGCTTAAATATTATAAAAATATATGTTACACGATAAATGTGATATGGGACTCGTCACATTATAGAAAGTAAGTGAAAAAAAAATGTTCTTCTAGTCGGAACAAAAAAAAAAAAAATATGTAAAAGAAAATATGAATATACTTAAAATTGATGTTATGTGGTTGTGTAAATAAACCGCACTACGCCATATTACACATTTTGTGTGTCGCTATACTATATAACTTTTGTTTGGCAGCTAGGTATATAGGTTTCTGAATAAATATTTTATCATGAGGTTTTGGGCGGTAACAAAAAACAATGTAGTTAGGGCTTTTTCTCACCTCATTCCATCAACAAATATACACCCCATACCAACAATTCTATATCACCATTACATAATATCATCTTCTTAACTAGAATACCTATATAGAGGATGTTTATAATATTCATAGGGTTAGGCCTGTGATATCTGCGTATGTTGCCAGTGGTATTACGTATTTAGATAATGTTAACTTATATATTATATAAAATCGTCGTTGTTTCTACTTATATTTATATATTTAATATACAAATATAAGATACCTTTCAATCTATGTGGTGTTGTGTTATATTGCTTATATCATTTGTATGTGTTTAATCTATATACTATTTAATCTATATACTATTATTTAATCTATATACTACTATTTAATCTATATACCTATTTATACCCTATCTTACGCCTATACAACTAACATCGAGAGAGAGAGAGAGAAAGAAAGAGAGAGTGAGTGACTGGAGGAACAGCCACCATGAAAGATGTATAATAACCAAAAACAGAAAATGATTACAAGGGGTAAAACATTTTATAGCACATATTTCTGATCTTGATACAAGACTTTATCCGATATTATGTTGGTATTCACGCACCCTTTCTGTTTTTAGGTTAGAAGTACTAATATAGGCTTTGCAGTTTTCATAAATTAGATGTAAATGACGAAGTGTATGTGTGATTTAACAGTAGCGTTTTCCTTTTTTTTGTATTTTCTAGTTTCGTTTACACACATTCAAAATGCTAAGATGATATCTATACAAGTCAACCATTGCGCAGAAAAAAATGACGAAGACTCATTCTTACATTTAATCATGTAAAATTGATCACTGCCCTGTGATTATTGTCATTGTCATATTTTTTCAATTTGAAGCAATTATTACGAAAAAAAAAATGGTTTCGTGATTTCTTTTTCTGGAATTAAGGTCATGGGGATTTTGATGGTCGATAAACCAATAGATCCAGATTTTTTTTTACTGATGTATTTTAATATTTTGGTTTTTTGTCTTGGAATCCAAATTTTTCTGTTTTTGGTTTTTCGGGTGGTAGTGCCCCATTTTTTTTTTGTGGTCGGTATAACCCGTTTTTTTCTAACAAAAATGAAGTCGTGTACCAATTAACGGCTTTTTTTCTGACTTTTCAATTTCCAGTTATTTTTTTTAACGTATTTATCCATAATAACAATTTAAAAGTTGGGAATGATATTACCGGTTACCTTAGGAATTCCCAAGGAAAGACAAATTTACTATTACAAAAAAAAAAACGTCACTGCTCTACATTATAATAACCTTTAAATACATTTATTTAAATTTGTTCAAAAAGTCATCTCTATAAAACCATATAGCAAACAGATTTAAGCTTTACTTTATAACAAACAACAATATTAAAAAGAGATGGGGTTTAAGGTACTTACTGATGATGGTGTTATTTTAAAATATAGGTAACTCGCGTCTACACCATATAAAATATAACACACGTAGAGTATATATAAAATTACATCATCATAATATTAAAGCTTCTGTACAGCGTACACATATTATTATTGTGTAGATAGAAATAGATGTTGTAAGTAGGTAGATAGAAAGTGTTACATATAGCCCACCCACCCAAAACTCTTCTAATACACTTTTTTTTTCTTTTCTCTGTGTAATAATTTGCACGCACCAGCTGAGCTACGTAACTGAATTACTACGTCGTATGTACATTGGTACAATTCTATCGGAATAAATATTTCTGTTTCTCTTTTGTTTTACGATCACTGGCAATCATTTTCGATGTACTTACATTATTTCAAAATTTGTAAACCAAATTCTTTTTCAAATTCTCCGTAAGTACTTACTTACATTTTTTTCCATATTTTTATTATTATTTTTAATAAGGTGTCATAAACAGGTTAATATTTGTTGTAGAATTTATTAAAATTACTGTAAGAGTACATTAATTTCTTACTAAAATGATTATTTGTCTAATAAATATTTAAAGTCTTACGGGCGCGTGTTGCTTCACCTTCAATAAAAAAAAAGCAACAACAAGAAAATGTTAATATGTTTTGTTTTGCCTCAAAGAAAAAAAAATCATTTACCTGCCAACGAATAATAATAAATATAATAATAACTTAACAAAAACATGATATACAAAAAAAAAATATGCTGTGGGGAAACGACACCAAAAAAGTGCGTGTGGAAATATTTATTTGATTTAGTTTTTTCCTTACTTTTTTTCTTGCTGAATCCTGCGAAGCTCATATTATAATATTACATATAGGTAGTGCGAGATATATAACAATATTTACTAGAACATTCGTTCGTGAGAATTGACTAAGTAAGCGTAAGGTTTGATCATAGCACAAGCACATTTTACTTATGCCTCAACTACAATGACGTAAGGTTTGTAACGTTTGGAAGAATTTTAACACAGACACAACACGTACATCATTTTTTGTGTCGGTGTGCGTGGTTTTCTTTCAATGCAGAGGTTACAAACGTTACAAAACCTTACAAGAATTTCGATCTGGACTGAAAATAATTTTATCTTTAGTACCTTTTAGAACAATTTTTGGTGCTGATGCGATATAAGTGATGCGTAATTAGTGTGAACTACTTATACTATATATTATTTTTCTTTGACATATGATTTGTTATTGTATTTGCATACGCAACCTTACAGACCGTTACAAAACCTTACAAAACCTTACGAAACCTTAGAAAACATTACGTCATTGTAGTTGAGCTATTAATGTTTACTTAGCTAGTAAATATACGTACTGGCAACTAATATAGAAAAAAATAAAATAAATTGAATATTTCTTCTATAAGCAAAATAAATAATATAAAAAAATACTAATATTTTTTTGAGGCAGAGTTGAGTTATCATTATTATTTTATTTTCCTATGTATGCTGAAACCGTCGTTCTTTTTTTTCTATTCGGTCGCATTTCAAGAATCCGAATGTTCCAATATAAATGTATGTAGAAAAGGATTTAAATATATTCAATCAAACTTCAGTCACACAAATCGTTATAGATGGTGCCAGGCTTCTTTGACACTGTGCCAATTTATTTTTGCAGAAAATTTTTATACTCGTTTTTTTGTGGTCTTGTGAGAGTGATATGATTGTGTACAAAATATAATCATACCGAGTATATCGTGTTTCATTATTAAGGAACCAGACTCAAAACATTTACACATTTGAGCGACATAATAAATGCATAGAACGATTTCCTGTTTCTATATTTATGCAATAAGTATTGTTGAATTGTTAATAAATTTGTATATTTTGCTGTTTAATAAGTACAATTTCTATTCTTCTTTAATTTTTTTTTTTAATAATTCAATACATTTACATTTTCTCTTATGTAACTGCATATTCCAGCAGATAGTCGATGTTGACAGAGAATTAAATAATTTCTATGCTTATGTCGAGGGCAGAGTATTATCAAAAAAAAAAAAATATAACTCCCCAAAAAAAATTCTGTTCAGTACACGCGATAAAAAAAAACACACACACACGCATAGAAACAAAATAACGAAGAAGTATAAAATCTACAAAACCGGAAAAAAAAATCTGTCAGAGAATGAATCTTTTGTGATGTTTTCATGACCTTGTCACAATATATTACTTTTTTGTTTAGTTACACACAAAATACAAACTTTTGTGTTCCCGATGAGAGTATAAGAGTAATATATAGGAATGTTGGAAGTAAATTCACCAGATACGACTATAAAGCTTTTGCGTGTGCGGTTGGTTATAACAATCAGTATACGTATAATAATATGGAATGATAAGACATTCTTTTTCATTATCGCAATATCCACAATACAAGCACATCAGCCTCAGTATCATAATAATAACCTACAATATAAAAACCGAAAGAAGCAAAAAGGAAGAAGAAATCTCAAGGTTTTTCCGTCTGATGCCCTTATAATGTGCGACGGTCGTGTGAATGTGATATGATTTTTTTTTTATTTTTGGACTATCATCATCATCACTCATAATTTAGATCAAAAATGAACGTAATATAAGGAAGAAGAAAAAAATGTGTATTCTACATACATATTTATATCCATATATGTAATGTACGAGTATGTATGCTTATAAGTATGTATTGTAATAGTGATACTATTACGTAAATTGGATGATTTACTGATGGTCATTGATAAAAAAATTCTTTCACATTTTCTTATTTTTTTTTTTTTTTAAAAATTGTGTTGTCACAACATTTATAATACGGTAACTATATGTAGATAAAAATCTATATGACATTTGAAAATATTCATTCATATTATGTGCTTGCGATTAACATGAATAAATAAATGGAAATGATGAAAATGATAATTGATAGACAACAGCTTGATTTTACAATAATTAAAAATTAATTAACTAATTGTGGACACGGAAAACAATAATAGAAAATATATAAATGGACAATCATCTCATATTTGATGTTGTATTATCAATCCACCGTAGACTTCACTAGTTTTACTAATATGGAAAATGAAATGTTAGCGCCAACGAATGACATGCATTTTAATATAATATATTTATGTATATTTGCATTTTCTAAATACACAATAAAATGCTGAAATGTGGAATTGAGATGTAACCATTATGAATATTCTATGCTTATATATAAGTAAAACATGCAAAATCACACAATTTAACATCATCCCTCAAACAAAGAGAAAAAAAATTGAAATTTTTATAAAGATGTATATATGATATGTGAATGTGTATATGCTATAATGTTATATATTATGTAAAATATATATAAATATATAGGATATAATCGATATAGTCTCTCGAGTAACATTTATGCAATTTTCTGTCGCATCGCATCCATTCTTTATTTCCATTTTATTTTATTCGATATTTTTAAAGGGCGGAAAATTATAGCGATTTATTTTTAGATGACTGATACAAATTGCAGTCATTAGATATGCTTATTTGCTTTATTTTATGTCATAAACGACAGATGTTGCTTATCAATTGAACTATTAGTTATCTACCTAAGAATTATAATGTTAAGTTTTGTCTGTTTTTGATTTTTTAGATTTAATGATTCATTTGCTTTAAATAAAAAATAATAATAAAATGAAATAAATTTATTCACAATAAGAATAAACGATCATTATTCTGATAATGAACAAATTAAAGCTGTATTCCTTTGAAAATGTCTAGAAACCGGACACATTTATAATTTGACAAAATAAAGTTACTTCTCTGACATAAATTTCACTCTTTGTATGAACTGATGTTGACTTTCCCTTCATATGTTAACATCATCAATTTGCTGATAACAGGAAATAGAAAATGTTCACTTACCTGAAAAGAGAATAAAAAAATATTTGAAAAAATGTATATCATAAAATTTTGCTTGCGATAATTTTAAACTAGATAATCAACATTGCGATAAAAAAGAATATTTAAACAAAATCCAAACTCACCACTAACTCAATTACAAGTATAAATAAATCTAAATATACAATAAAATTTAAATAGTTTTTGAATGATGAAATATCCAACTATGTCATCATCAAACTACAGTTTACTTATAGAACAGAATCATTATAAATATGTAAAATATGTGTACGTACAGTGTACACCTACTACTTCTACATTAATAGTCATAGCATATATTATATATGTATAACATATAATACAGAGAGCATAGAGTTTAATCTACAACTCTACCCTACATTATTATATAATAACAACGAAACTAATTATTTCATTTGTGGTTGCCAGTATGTTTTTGATACATTTAATTAAATATTCTGATTATGAAATTTAGTCAACTGTGTACTTGTTATTTTAGTGTTGTGGCTATATCGTGATGATGATAATGGGGTGATATATTATGTTGGGGTATGTTATGTTTTGTATTGTATACAAATACAAACAAGTAATTTTGAAAGAATTTTCTTTTTTATTTCGCCATTTAAATTTCATTTTATTGCTTTTGAAAATGGATTGACTGAATAACAAAACAAAAATAATAAAAAAATAATTAAGTATTATATGCTTTTATTTGTTTTTTTTTTTCTTTTTATTGGTAACTTTACTATATTTTTTTTTACATATATATAAATATAAATTTAAATGCTCGTTTAAATCTAAACTACTTAATTACATTTAAAACATTTATTCGAAATGTAAATGAGAATAGTTTTTATTTATTACATAGTTTTTAACTTTAGTTTAAAGCATATTGAAAGTAATAATAATAGCTGCACATAGAAAATATATTTCTAAGAACCATTCCAACAAATTTCTGTTACATTTATTAATATTTTTAAAATTCTACATGACATTGACAAAATCTTTATTCGTTTGCGTAGGAAAAAAAAGAAGAAAAACAACAACCAACATTTTCAGCTGTCAAAAAAGAGGAAACAGGAAAACTTTTTAATGTTATCATTCTATGCTTCGACATACATATACAACTAGTTTAACCCCCCCCCTTATCAAAAAAAACACATGAATAAGGAAAAAAAAGAAACTGTATAGCTCCAGGGAATACGGATTTAGGTAATGTTCCAATTATCCCTGTATTCTGCATTATAGAAAATATGTATTATATTTATATGTGCTATGTAAGTCAAGAGTATGGAACTGTGGAGGTACTTTTGTATATATTTGCTGAAAAATTAGAGTTGGGTAATATGTAGTCCTTAATCAAATCGAAACTTTTCCCATATAAAAGCAATTTGTATTTCAGCTAGTGATTTTGCTGTTACAGTATTTTTCACAGCGTGTGTGTTGTTTTAAATGAAAATTTTTGAAAAAAAAAATAAAACTTTTCAATATACCTTTGCTACTATAAAGTAGATTTCTAAAATGTCTATATAGTAAAAAAAAAAAAAAAAACCATTTTATAATAAATTATTATGTATTCAATAAATTCAAAGAAACCGCGCACCGACTATTACAAAAAGATATCTTTTTATTGATTTACTTATTTTGCGTATATTATGTTGGAGTATAATAATAGATCGCCATTTCTCTTTCATAATTATAGTGTGTTACAATATTCAGAAATTACAATCATAAATGAATAGAATGTCTATATTCGACGATACAAATGTTTTACCTTTGTTATTATATACTGGTTTTTCAAAAGCAACAAACATATACATACGTGCACACATACAATATAATATAATACAAAGGCATTACAACCTAACATATTACAGCACTTTATTGTTCTATTTTAAAATTCAACAGTTAATTATTCTAATAAGACCATAATTTATTGCTCCCCTACGCATAATATATGCCAGTAACACAATATTCTATACCATACCAGTTAGCGCAATGGTGTTTTGTATTGTTTGGCTATTGGTTGGCATTAAAGTGTTACACTGTGTTTGTTGGAAAGTAAAGGTATTAAAGTTATTATAATCAATTCTGCATTTTAATAAGTTTATGAAATTTACGTTATTCGGTCAATGTATCGTACTGAGTATCTTTAGGATGTGAGTCTGTAGGTAGTCCTTACGATTAGTCTTGATATATTTCAATATTAGTTTAATTACAATCAACGATAATCAGTATTTAATTTTTTTTTTAAACTATAAAGATTGCTGCTAGCATATTGTCGAACTTAGAAAGATTGATGTGATGAATGAATCACATCAATCTTCTACAAATATTTTGTTCATATCGCATGTTTAAAAAATAAATAAAAATAAATAAATAAATAAATAAAACAGTTTCGGATGAAGCAATTTTGAAATGACTAAGAGAATCCATATCGGTTTGTTTCCTCTGTAGCTAATGTAACAATAGAACAATTTCACTATCTAATGCTTGTCTATATTCCAATTTGTTTTATATAAACAATTTGTGTAATATACTATCCGACAGTACAGCAAATATATTTCTATATAGAAAATATAGTCAGCAGGCACTAGACATTATATAGTCACTAAGCAGATACATATAAATGTTTGTGTTACGTACTCATATTAGGCTTTATATATACAGTTAGATTGAATATTATATAATATGATGATAGTGGGCCACAATAAAGGGACAATATTGTATAGGTTTCTGCCATACTGTTTTCCTATTATTGACTATATATTTCTGACATTATATGCGATCACTTTAACGGAAATAGACCTTTTCTCATATTATATTATATCTTTCTGTATATTGAGGTTCATTATACCATCAGTTTTATATGATGTCATCTATAATGCCTACACCCTACATATATAGGAATATATATATGATATATATATATTCAATATTCATATACATATGTGAGAATGGCTTAGAAAAGGTCAGTCGCATACAGATTGGATATATAGATTTCCGAACCCATGGTGCTTTTACACATTACGTAATTTACGTACATTTATACAAATAAAATTAAAAAAAGAAAAGAAATAATAATAATAATATTGTACGCAACTGCAGAATAAAATAAAAATTGAAATTGTATATTTTATTGTATTTTCATTTGGTGTGTGCTGCAGAAAATGTTTAATTTTATTACTAAATTACGTATCATTCTAATATTTATTTTGTGAGCATTTGTTAAATGAAACGAAGCAAAACAAAACAAAACGTTTGCAAATATAAGTCTATTTAAGAAATAATTAAATCTTATAAATAGTTTACAAAATAAATACTGCATTTAACAATTTAAAATATGAAATATTATACTCTTTCAAGATTTTTGTCGAATTTTAAAAATTATTTAAACATCTTCAATTGTATAGAAAAAAAACTTTTTTTTTTTTTTTTTTAAATAAATATTAAATATAAGTAGGATATTATATCAACCTAACAATAAAAAGTTAAAGAAAAGCTTCTTTTTTATTACTATTTTCTTTAAATATTTTTATTTATGTCTGTACATGACATTCATTGGCTATAAGATCTGATATGTTGAAATACACTTTAAAAGCTACTACAACTATTATAATATGTAACTTTTTAGAAAAATAAAAATACAGCAATGCTGCTTCTTCCTTTTTAAAGTCGTGTATGTACATTTATTATACAAAGTGAAGTACTATTTTATTTTTATTATTTCGTTCTTTTTTTTTCTTTTTGTATCAACGAAATGAATAGAGAAGAAATTGTGGGTGCCATAAACTTCTTTAAAATCGGAAATATGGTCCACGAATTTATATCCGGATATTTTCTTTTTCTTTTTTTTTTTTGCTTTAGCTTTCTCTCTTTTCTTTTTCTATATGTTACAGATAATAGATAACTTTTTATACTATTTGAATGCATACAGTAATGCAGCAGACTTACATCTTTTCTTCATACTGTGTACATAGATTTTTTGTGCAATGCGTTTTATTCGTATATATCTTAACATATTAATCCTTTTACTCTTTCGAATATGGATTCAATGTAATGGGAAAATTATATTATTTATATTATTTAAATTAATTTCAGTATTTTTGGTTGAATTATTATGAATAAAAGTATACACAAAATATGTTATATTAAAGCATAGCTTGGAAGCTTCCAATGTAGCAATAGTTCCCTGTATGATCATTTGTTTAAGTCATAAAAATAGTTTATATTATCCACTATATGTAACATGTAATAATAATAATTAACGAATATGAACAATACCGGACTACCCTCTATTTATTTTTACACATCAACTATATATACCTTTGGTACGATATTAAAATATTATATTTTATTGCCTGTTATTAAGATATTTTTCGTTTACGTTTGGACTTTAGATCATCGTTTATATTATTAAAAAACGCATTTCGTTTGGTTGCACATAGAAAATGAAAAATGATTCTTTCCGTTTATTTAAATTACATTAAGTATTCATTTCTATATATAATATCAAATTTTCTTTCCATATTTCAGTCCGTAAGCTCATACACAGGAAAAAAAATCCAAATGACCAAATTATAATCATATATATATGTAATATAATGAATAAAATACATCCAAAATTTACAGTGCATCACATTAATATTTGAGCGACACAAGCGAAAAAACGTTAAGTTTTGATTGATATATGATTAGATGTTAGAAGAAGAATTTTAAGAAGATTAAATATGTAATGTTAATTAGACATCAAATACACAATCACAACACTCGAAGAATTGATAATAATCATATTGCTAAAATAAAAAATTATTTGGGTCTCATTAAATTTACTTTGAATCGTGGAATTGTAAAATATGAATCGTCGAAAGAACTAAAAAAAATTGAAGTGATAATCGAATAAATATAGAATGATTATACTACAGAACTTTGTACCTTTTTGTGTTTAACGGTATTCATTAAAATCTATCAATTAATTCCACAGATATCTTAATGTTAAGTTTGGCTAATTTTCGAAGAAAATCACTAAAAAAGTTGCGTCCAATCATATTTCTAACCCAGTTATCTACTTCCCGAGATATTTGAGTCGAAAGGTCACTATTTTTTCTTTATTGGTGTTCGAATATTTTTGTGATACACTGAATCATGGTTGAATGCTTCTTGTGTAACGTAATCTTACGTTTACAAAAATATTATAAATACAACGTTGCCATCGCGTTATAATTTGGTTTTATATAACCTAAACCGTTCAACACACAGATAAAAAAGATGAAGCAGAAAGCAGAAAAAAAAATTGTAAAAATGTGAGCAATTTTTTTTTCTATTCGTTTGCCTTTAAAAATTGGTCATCTACCATATTATTATAAATACAAGTTATACAGACAACGACGGGAGTATGTTGTATTTATATAATACATCTTATTATATACGACAAAGACTGTAGCTACTAACAACAACAAGCGAATATAATATAATATAAAAGGACTATAATGTATCTACTCTGTGAGCTAAAAGCTAAATCATATTTAATATAATATGAAAGTTATGAAATAAAAGTTTTCCTTTTTTTTTTCGTTATTTAATGCTCGAAGGGATAATATAAAATGTAATGACATAAAGGCAATGGCTTTTTTATAGTTCATATGCTATATATTTTAATAATATAATATGAAAGTATGTCTAAACCGTTGCGTTGCCGACAAATGCTTCTGGCGATTTTTACTATATATTTATATTTCTATCTACTATTTATATATGGATAATGCTATGTTTCTAGACGACCATCATCGCACATACCAACATACCATCAAATTGAGACAATCCAATTTGAGAAAGGTGTTTTAATCGGAAATAAGTGAAACAATTTTATATATCAAATAATTTTAAAGGAAGTTTTTTTTTCTGTTTTTCTTCTTCCTTTTTTTTCTGGCTCATTCAATTTATTTTTATGTTTGCTGTGTGTACGTAAACATAACTATAATACATACATGTCTGGTGAAAAAAAAAGAAGACAAGACGAGCCCTTTTATTATTATTCGCTTTTTTTTTGTCTGTTCATCCGAAAGAAAGCGAAATAAATAAATGAATAAGAGAATTTTTATTTGTGTTTCAATGCGATTATACAGTTAGCATGATGTCATTATTTTTAAAATTACGTCGCACTTTATTTTTGCCTGTTGCTACTAAATTATATTATTATGTGGATATAAAAAATAATGCAATGGATTCCGAAATTCAATATCCAAAAATTAAAGTGAACCAAAACAAAAACAAAAATTGACTCTTATAATTGTAAAATATCTACTAAATATTTATTATTTGTGAAACCAGTTTTTTACTTAATTCTACTCTTTATAGTTTACGAGCCCAACTGATTTCCTTCTTTTTTTTTATTAAAATACGTTAATCAGAATACTAAACAGTGTTTTTTCTTTTCAATTCCCGTATCAAATTCTGTCAACTTAAAAAAAAAAAATCGGTATATTTTTCCCAAATATATAATAACTTACAGCACACAAGATTCAACAAAAACCAAAATACCCTGTTCTGTCCATTCAATTATAATAATTATTAAGAAAGAAAAAAGAGAATGATTTTTTTTATTTTGGTACCCATGTCTACATTTAACGAAATTGTACATTTTGTTGTTTTTACCAATGATGAAAAAAAATAGAAAAAAAAACGTTGAAAAGCCAATTTTCATTGACATCCCGTCTATCTATTGACTATACAAAGTATATATTTAATTTTTTTTTTATACCTATATAAATTTATACGTTACCCTGCCTGAATGAAATGAAAGTGACTTATTAAAATGTCGGTAGTACGTATTATTATACGCAATGTTACGACATCCATCGTCTATGCTTTTCTATACAACCTATTTTCTATTTACAAATAAGTAGGTAATATAATCAACAAAATACACGACTGGTTTGTGTGCATGTATATATGAAAAATAGTATGTATTTGTGTCTATTTGTGTGAACAATATATTAGTCATTTTCATTCTCTCTGTAGGCTTTTGGTGCTGATGCTGTCACTGGTGCCTACTCAATATTCAGCATGTACAAATTGGCATTGACATGAAATGAATTTGGTTCAAAGACCTGACAGTCGAATATCAATATAACAACCCTATTGCCATTGTTAAATTTATATATTTTCTACGTTTTTGTGTTTTGATGCGACACGTTATATTTTATTTTATATTATTATAGAATATAAAAATAGAGCTTGGATAGAATGAATGAATAGAGGGATATGAATCTATATATTGAATATGATTTTATATATATATATATATTATATATATAAGATTCATTTAAATTATACGTAAGTCTTTTTAAAGCTTACCTTTGTAAAATTATATTATGTATAATATAAAAAAAAAAAAACAGAAGAGTTCACAAATAACACCAATACTATAACCCCAATAAAAGTATAAATGACACAATCATCCTCATTGAAACAAACAACAGGGGTGAACAAAAATTACTTATTATTTATTTATTTATTGCAAAACACGATACAAAATCAAAAAAAAAATTTTTTTTAGCCTAATTTTTAATTTTTTCAGATCCCACCTTTATCCACTGACTTTTAAATACACAAAGAAGGGGGTAGGCATGTTTCGTCTTCTACAAGCTTTTAGAAAATTGAATTATGCATTTAGTTATGCAACGTCATCGAAGTTGAATATTAGATTATTTTTCACCCAGCTATAGTCATTTAAACAAATTGTTTCGGGCTAATTTAAGTATAAAAATCATATAAAAATAATAATTAAAAAACATACAACATTCTGGGGTATTTACACTTTAATAAAATTAACGCGTAAAAAAAAATCTCTAAATTTGTGTAGAAGAATATAAATTTCTATCACTATTCTTTACTCCCCCCCCCCAAATCAGTAAGTATAAAAAAGACTGGGAGAAAAGGGAGAAAGAAATTCACAATTAGGTTCAATTTTTTTTTATTTTGCAACCTTTTATGCATATATATTTATAAAAAAATCATTTTCCTGTAACGAACAATAAAATAACATAACAAGAACATCCAAATTTCAAGAAGAAAACTAAAGAAACTTTTCGTATTACATATATATATGTTTGTTGGTTATATGTATAGTACATACTAAGAAGGTGACTACCAACTCTCACTATATCGAGTCTGAGCTTGAGTATAATAATAATAATAATAATAATAATAATAATATGTTGTTGTTGTTGATATAATGATACTATGTATAATGCTTTTGGTGTTGTCTATTTAAATTTAAAGAAGATGAAAGTTCTATTTTCTATTTTATTATCATGTTATGGTGTGTTCGCGTTCACGCTGTTTCGCTAATTATATATGATGTGCGGTGATGGATGATACACCATTTTACAAGTAGAAGTAGATAACAGGATGTTATTATTATTAATAAATTTTTAACGTTTCAATTAAAGTGGGGATGATGAGACATGCGGTGTTTCTGTAATTTTCAATTTTTTTTGTCTTAATATTTAGCAGAAGATAATTCGATAATAACAATAATTTGAAAGATTTAGATTGACATTGTGATAATGATTTAAAATTAAAAAGAAAATCATATCTCATGTAATGAAAATCAATGGTTGAATTCTTTTTTTTGTAACTAATGCATTATGTAATCTTATCTATCCGGAGTTCGTGTAATACTAAAATACTGGTTCACAGATGGATCCCTAATTAACGGCAAAGGCGGAGCAGGGGTATACCGACATGGGACCGACTTAGGACTCTCCTACAATCTAGGGAGCCTTACTTCCATATTCCAGGCGAAGGTATACGCCATAAGACAATGTATCAGGGAAGCTGTTGACCCCCAGATGCATTCGATCTCAATCTACTCTGACAGCCAAGCAGCCTTAAAAGCGCTAGCATCGCACAGAGTAA
>JAABKK020000003.1:1189921-1213990 GCA_011634745.2 Catotricha subobsoleta
CACTCACCATTCATCATTCTTATAAATAAAAGTAGTAAATCTAAAGTATATGAGTTTTAATTTATATAAACCGACCAGCGGATCTGCTACATTATGAATAAATTAATACTCGCAAAAATGAAGTTCTGTACCAATCTAATTGGCAGCTTGTTTTTCAAAATTCGCAGAATTTCTCAAAAATGAAGTAAAATAATAAATTTTAGAACTGAATTAAAGTTAAAAAATAAAAAAAATGATCTTAAATTATGCTCATTGATTGACATTATACCAGTAACGGATTGACTACAAAAAAAAAAAAAACGGGGTGCTACCCGTGCATTTGAGTTTCATTTAACTTCCGCTGTGCGAATTCAGTTGCTCTCCTAACAATTTTATCGTCGTCTTCATAAGAATCAACTTTAAAATTATTATTTCCAGTTACGAAAATTAAATTGTCCGCCATCTTGATGTAGTTTCTCATATTAAAATTCTGCCCTCGAATCCAAACGAATAATTTTAAATTGTCGGGTCGTTGGTGACACTTTTTAAGGAATTTAGAAAACATTTGATTCAAATCCACCTCTGATAACGTAAAATTATGAGGAAAAAGTATTGACAAAACTCTTAAGTTTTTAGCGTTGTTAATGTATTCGGTTAAATGATTTGTTTGGAATTCCTGATCAATTGTAGATATTTTCAATTGTAGTACTCTTAAATCGCTAAAATTCATAAACAATTCTTTCATAAATTTGGCATCGATGCTACAACCTACAAGATACAATTTCTGTAATTTTTCTAATTTCAATAAATATTGTAAATAATCTGAATTTGGATCTCTAGGAACATAGAGTTTTAGAATTTCCAATGATTTCAAATGGTATCCAATGGATTTGATTGTATCTTGCGATAAGTATAGATAATCAATTGACAATTCTTTTAAATTTGAATTTATATTAAAAAATGTATCGAAAAAGCTATCCAGAGATTGGTCATAACACGCTAAAAGTGAAAAATTGAATGATTGAAGCTTTAGAAATGATTGTTCAAGACAAGAAACCTTAAAACCATTTAAATTCCTAATTTTAATATTTAGTTTCACTAATTCATTGCAAAATTCAAAAATATTGCATTTTCCTGTTTTTGGTTCTTTAAATTTACAAGAATCAAACGTTAATTCTTTCAAATTACCAAATGTTTCAGAATAATTTTGAATGTTTTCATTGACGTTTTTAAAGTTAAATTCTTTGAAATGTAAACAAATTAAATTTGTATTGCAATGTTTTACAATTAAATCTAATGCTTCTGTTTCAGTAAGATTTTTATGAGAAATAAAGTATATTTTGGTAGTAAATTCACCAAAACATTTCAATATTGCCTCGTATTTTGCCTTTTTAGAAAAAACGCTCGGCTCTAGTTCCCATAGATTGTTCGGATCGGCTGAATTTCGATATTTGTTGGAAATAAATGATGCCATATGTTCTTTAAATCCCATAAAAACGTGACCAACATTCTGCAATAAATTATGGTTCACATCCATTGATGTTCTTGATGTTACACCTAAGTCTACACTTGCAGTCACATCCATTTGGATTTTATCTCCATTTCTTGCTGTCAATTTTATTTTTTTCACATCTGGTTTTGTTGATGTTTCTTCATGACCTTCATCAATTCGGCGTTTGCTTTTATGTATTTGTGCCATTGATGAGTTTGCCTGAATTGAAAAAAAAATTAGTAAGAAATTGAAATTAAGTAAATGTTTTATTTAAAATTTATATTTTCCATTGACTGACCGGTGGCACTTCTTTGTCCTTTTTGTTAATTTTGTCTTGATCTTTAGTTGGCTCAGCTTCAAAATCCGTTTCTGTCGTCACGTCTCGTATCGTGGCTTTTTGCTTTATAATTTGAAACGCCTTCTTATCGCTGGATTGTTGATCACCATTTTCAATTAAATCCTTGCACCTTCTACTTTCATCTATCAATTTTCTTTTTACAACATCTGGCGTTAATTCATTTTCTGGTCTAGTTTCTAATGTCGTTATCATGGTTCCATAGCTTTCTGGTAAACTGCTAAGATAGAATGCTACTGTCAATGGATTGGTCAATGGCTCACCTAACGTAATCAATTCATTCATTATTTCATCCATAGCGGTCAAATGAGCCTCCATTTCAACCTCTATTGAAAGTTTCAGTCCGCACAATTTTCTTAAAAGGCTGACTTTATTAGATGATGATGATTTTTCGTGATATAACTGCAACGCGCTCCACATTTCCTTCGCCGTATTTTTACATATAATATGTATTAACTGATTATCATCTACAAGGAGACCAATATGAGCACGTACCTTATCATCCTTCGTTTTCCATGCCTCAGTTATCGGTACAGGTGCAGTTGTTGAAATAACACTCCATAGTTCGGCCTTTATCAAAAGTAATTCCATTTTATATTTCCAAACTTGGTAATTACAATTGCAGAGTTTTGTAATGTTAATATGTGTTGCTTCAGTCATATTGAAAAAGCTTTTCATCACAATTCACAAAATTTACGTAAAAACGTTAATAATAATACTTCTACGTGTTCTTCAGCATCCAATTTTAAATGTAATCACATCAGATGGTTTTACACAAAATGAGTTTTACAAATTACCAAAAACGGAATTATTCGTACCGTATTTTTATGATAGGTATATAATGGTGTTTGAAAAATTTAATAGAAATGCTTTGTTATAGAGTTGTTTAGTTAGCCTGACACCTAGTGGTCATATACGCTAAGTTATTGTCTGAGATTAAAAATCTCTCACCACAATGTGATACATATACATTACATATAGATGGCGAATTTGAAAAATAATCTGTTTCCACCATAAATACTATAGTCTCTATATAAAACATAGTTGAGTCACAGTGTGTTTTATAACGGTATTCCGCCAAGAAAATTAATATCATTTCATCGAAAAATGATAGGAAAACCAGAAATTATGGAATAATATTATTAATTTTAATCATTTTATCTATCAATTTATCGGTTTACTATTATTTTTCTATGAAATAAGGTGCTATTATCTCTGGTTGCTTACCGTTATTCAATATTTGCCCGCAACGTGACTCAACTATGGTTTATACAGAGATTATAATAAATACCAAACATTTCGTTCTATAGAACGATTACTTGACAGCATCTAGTTCGTTGTTGAGATGTTTTTTGCATATAATTTTATGGTGGCGCCACTCCTGCTTTTTGGAAAACAAAACATGCAGCACCACCAAAAATATATAACATTCCATAAATTGCTCAACAGAGAACTAACGGCGAGGTGCTATAACACCCAAAGGTATAACACCCAAATGCGAAACAATGTGTAATAACTTCTAAACGAAGGGTTCCATACAAAATTTACCCATGACGGACCCCCACTTATTTTCGGAGGCGCATCCAACCGTATCCCAATTTACCCCCTCCGACGACCCCACCAAAAGTTTTAGTGTATAAATTTGACAAAGAGAAAATACACTAGAGGTGGGTTAAAAGGGAGCCCTAGCGGGGGAACTGGGGTACCATTGGATGCGTCTCCGAAAATAAATGGGGGTCTGTCATAGGTAAATTTTATATGGGACCCTTCGTTTAGAAGTTATTATAAATTGTTTCGCATTTGGGTGTTATATCTTTGGGTGTTATCGCCCTCCACCGAACTAACGTGTAGTAATCGGTCTATTAAACAACTCTATATAATCTTTGACATAATACGCTTAAAACCATTTTCAGTCGTTAATACCTCGTTCAAATTATCATCATTTTCCACGGTATTGGTATTAATTTGAATCGGAACAGAAGGTGGAATTGAGATGATTGAGGTAGGGATCGTTTCGTCTTCAAAAATTAGTGGGGGTCTGTCTTGGATGATTTTTTTGTATGGCCTTCCAGTTAGAAGATATTAGCCAAAACATAATACAAATACCAATAACAAAACTGATAATTTGAATCGAGGTATAAACACATAGATGGCATAAACATCAATGAAAATCTATGCACATCGCATTTATTTTCCATGTTGTACAAGTTCTATGGCACGCCCTGAAAAAAATCACACAAGCTCATCAGTTAGTTTTCGTCGTGCAAACCGAACGGTTGTTCAAGTCTTATGCTCCGTTAAGAAGCATATTTTTTTTCATTATATTAATAAAGCTGCCTTTTTTCCTATCTTCATTGCAAGCACACATACGAAATCCACTTTGCAAAAAGAAAACTCCAATTGACGCCATCGCGTGTTTCAAATAATTTTATAATCAAAATTGTGTTATATTTTGTCAATATTTACTCCGATTTTAATCAATTTTGTAAGTATTTTAGCATAGATATTCTTAAGTTTAAAGTTTCTATCTTCATTTTTTCTTCTCAAAGTAATGTGAAATGGCGGCCGCTCGGCTTCTTTTTTGTGTCTGGTTTAGTGCGCGTCGTCATTGTATCGCTGTTTTTATAGAAACGCATATGCCATAAATTGGCATACAAATATCATACAAGTGCATTAATTTGTATATTTTAATTATTTTTATTGATTCGGTTCATATTCTGATGTATTTTTTTTTATTATCTGATCATTTATTTTGTATATATCTAATTTTATTGAATGTATGTAAGGTACAGGTATTGATTTTTCTTTTCTTCATTTCATCCGGTCTTCTGCCGGCAACAAAAGTTGGTACAGGCAAGAAGAAAACAACAAAATTCGATAATGCTGATGCTGACATACAGTGACGTATGTCGGTTATTCATATTATATTTATTTTTTTGGTTTTTGTTTTTTTTTTTTTGTTTTGTACGATATACAAAAACTAAACTTACACAAATGACCTGATCATCGGTAATATAATTGATAGCATTTTTTTGTTTGTGTTGGTGGTTTTAATGTAGTTCGCAGTTTCGCGCGTACATTTCAATGAGTAATCTTGAGCTTGTTATTGACTTTATTTTTGAATTTGAAAAAATAAAACATTGTGTAATTATTCAGTACATTTCGTTTATTTTCCTTTGTTTCACTTGTAATTTTTGTAATTTCTGTAATGGTGCGCAGTCTCGAAAATTCTATAAGGTCATTGATCTGATTCTGTTTTTCTTGCATTATATTCCTTTCGGCATATTGCAGAGATGATAATTATTCAAAAAAAAAAAAAATAATAATTTGCTTGATGTCAGTAATTCTAGTTAGGCGCTTTTATAAATTCAATTTTAATGAAACCAATTTATTAAAAATATATATAATAGTCTAAATATCCAAGGTCAGCTCCGGTGATTTGCTGCTTGGGGTCAAATTCGATTTACCGATAAATTTGCTGTGTAACTATGCATTTTCAGCGTTATAAAAAAAAAAAAAAAAAAAAAAAAAACAGCCAAAAATTATGTTGCTTAACTCATGTTTACAATAATGATTTTTCCAATATATTCAATGTTTGTACGCAGACGCGTGATGGTTCAAGCACGCTATAATGTTGTATGAATGCTAATTATTCGCCGCCATTTTAAATATTGTAATAGTGTAGTAAATGTTACTTGTTCAAAATAAAATTATTATTATGTTTGTAGTATTTAAAAGCGTCGTTTAAGAAAACTCTGATCTTTTAAAATTATTTAATTATATCTAATCAATTCTTGTATCAATTTTTTCACAGAATTAAAAACTTTTAAAAAAAACTTTAAAACCAACAAAAAAGAGAACCAAATTTATACATTTCTACAAAAATGGCATTCCGTTTGGGTGGTGGTGGCAATCGCCGCAACGACAATAATCGCAACTTTGATCGTGGATACGGTAATGGTGGTAACATTAATCGCCAAATAAATCCCTGGGATAATAATACTGGCGGTGGTAATTTTCGTCAAGGCGGCGGTGGTGGCATGAACAATGATGTCATTTCGTTGGCAAACAGTTTAGTCAACAATCTATTAAGAAATAATCAACCCCCATCATTGTTGGATTTACCGCAACGCGGTGCTGGTTATGGCAATCAGTTAAATTTTGGTCGTTTCGATGATAGAAATGGACGGGTAAGTAAAGTTTGTTAATAATAATTTCGATTTTAAATTCTTAGTAGGTAATATAATAAAAACAGTTCACCAGTACTTTTGAACAAAAGTCTCTATAAAAAAAAAAAAAAGAAGAAGAAAAAAACTATTATAGCTAGTAGGTTAACTTTGTAATAATGGTAGAGAACTCAATTCTATTTTTTTTTTTTTTTTTTTTCGTAAAACAACAGTAAATAATAAATTAAAAAATATATATACATATATATATATATTATCCTAAATAAATAAATAAATGAATACTCCAATAAATAACATAAATCTCGAGAAACGTGAAAATTTTTAACCGGTTTGCCCACTTTGAGAATATTTATTTGCATCGCATTTGACATGTCAAAATAAAATCAATATGTACAATTGTTTTGTGTAATATTGTTTTTATTAGAATATATATATAAATTTTTGTGCGCTACTTTCTTCAAAGTGTGATTCTCCGAAAATTTTTCTCGCAATCGAGATAAAATAATTAAAAAAAAAAAAACAAACAAACAAAATATTCCCTACCATCAAGTAAAATATATTCCTTTTTATTGTTTACGGTAGTTATTCAATTTTGTGGTGGCTACATTTTCTGGTGTGTGGGAACCCATAATCAAAGAAGCATTTCATAATTATTATTTATTTTTTTTTATTTTTTTTTGCTAATTCAAACGAATCGTTTATTTCAGTTCGATGAATTTGAAATTCAACAAATTATGAAAAGACATGACAACTATTATCTAGCACAGTTTAAACGTTTTTCGTTTTTTTTTTTTTTTTGTTATTCTATATGAATTTCTCGCCTGAATTGTTCAAGATAAAGTAATTATTTGAATTACAAATTAATATTGATTTTTTTTTTTTTTTTTTTTTAAAACTAGTTTTAATGTTCTTAGCGTGATTTTTCGTGTGCTTAGTTTACTGTACAACCAATTTAGAAGCGAAGAATTGTTAAATAATTGAAATTGAAATTAGTTTTGTTGAATATTAGGCGTTTTCTATTTACCCGAAGAACTGAAGATAGTCCTTCGGTTCATATAATGCCCCCCCGCTCATCAAGTTTATATGCGTGGGCCAATTTTTGACACCTCTTCACTTAAGTTTGTTCTATTTTACCACTGAAGTGATATCGAGTTGTCATTTGCTTAACTGAAGAGCTTCAATACAACTAACTGCACAAGCTAAAAACCCTTCGGGGCAGTTAAAGTGAAAAGTCTTCGGTTTCGTTTACTCACGCCGGTACTGGCGAGATTCTCTTCAGTTAAATAAAACAACCCAATTTGATGTGAAGAACTGAAGAACTTGCTGTTTGTTCTTCGAGTAAATAGAAAGCGCCCTATTGAATGTTTTGTTATCCATAGTTAAATTTTATTTCAAATATTTTATATTAATTTTGTGAAATAATGATTGAATCTAAAGTACTGCAACATTAAATAGATATTATAGCATTGTACATTTCATATAAATTGTAAATTTAGTCATTGGTTTTGATTTTGATTTTTAAAATTGTCTCGTATTTTTTTGTTCATTTTTGAAACTTTGATAAAGTTTGAGATTTCTTTCTGAAGTTCAGAAATTAATTCGCTATATAATTTTTGTTATATTTCTTTAATTGAGCTTTTTTATGATAAATAATAATGATGATTTTGGATATTCAGAAAATAGCTCAGTAATTTTTATTAAATTCAAAAAGCCACAAATGTGAATAACCATCCTAAACACTGACCCCCCCCCACACCATTTATCACAATACCATCTTAGAATTAATATAATTAAAATTTCTCAAAAGAAAATTGGTACTATTTATTTTTTTTTTTTTTTTCTTATTGAATATTATCTTTTATAATTAAGCAATTGTTTTCTTATATTTTTTATTGCAAAAAAAAAAAAAAAAAAAAACAAATAAGTATTATTTATTATGAAACGAAAAACTAAAAAGAGTCTTTTTGCCAGCGTTGATTCACAATAAGCTGAACAACAACAAAAAAATATATTCAAAACCGTAGCAACACAGAAATTATCTTGTGTTAAATTTATATATGTTTGCAGTTTCAACGCAACGAAAAGCTTCATTTAACTTTTTTAGTTTAAACAAAAAAAAAAAAAAATTACAAATAATTTACAAAAAAAAATTCTAATTAATTTCTAAAAAAATTTCTAACGATATTATTATTATCTTCTCTTCCTCTCCGACCATCTACTAATTTTTTGTTTTTGGTCAAACCACAAAATATTTTTTCAACATCTTTGTGCTTGTGTGTTTTGTTTTGTTATAATTATTATTGAATGCACCCCAAATATGCATTCAAATATCGAAAAAAAAAAAACGAAAATTCTTCAAAATATCCACCGAATTTACAAAATAAAAAAAAATAATAACAAAATATTATTCACACACAAAATGCATGTACAAACCAAAAAAAAACACAATCAAATTATAGATGGGCAATCGCAATGTCGGTCCCAATCGTCGCCCTGGTGGACAAGGTGGTGCACGTAATAGTAATGCCAAATTTGGCGGACCTATTAAAGGTGGCGGCATTCGCAAACGGAATGCTGTTGATCGCGCAAAGAAAGTTCTTGCTAAGAACGCCACTTCTAAAGATCCGGACTCTTCAGCTGATTTAAATGATAAACCCAAAGAGAGGTAAGCTGTTTACTTCATTTTTTTTTTGTTCTTTCTCCAATCAAAAACCAAAAAAAAATCGAAAAGAAATTTCAATGCCAAAATAAAAAAAAAAAAAAAACATATTATTTCAAAAGTGTTCCTTGATTTTTTTTTTTGTTTTGAAAAAAAAAAACAAACATTTTTATATGGACACTAAAATGTAGAAAAAAAATTATGAATTATTATACAAACAAACTACAAAATAATTTTTTAACCAAACAAAATAAATTATTTCTATATATTTTATTTTATATCTAGGTGTTTTGTCCACACGATATTCCATTTTATATTTAAATATAGTAAAATTTATTTTTATAATTCAATTCAATGTTTGCAATATTTTTGTGTTGGTTAATTTTTTTCATATAACTGCCAAACAAAAAAAAAATTGACGATTTTTTTTTTTAATTTTAATTTTTATTATTACATAAAAAATATTTTTCTACATAAAAAACAATTGTGATTGCCATTCCATTTAACGAGAATAATTTATTTGAAAATTATTTATGTACGAATTTTTTTAATGAGAGAGAGAGAAAGAACAGCAGTCAGCTTATTTCATAAAAATCTTTATTTATATGAATTTTATTTCATAAATTTTCTAATAGTATCAACTTTTACGTTATCATATTTTATAAATGATAAAAGTTTGCTTATTGAATACTATTTAATTATTTTTTTTTTTTTTTTTTTAATTTAACTTGTGTACTTACTTACTATTTACTTATTTAAACAAAAACCAAAAAAAAAAAAAACCAAATATGTTTATAAATGTCATAAATATTATTTTTGTTCTATATATTAACTTATTTATTACAATTATTAGCAATTCATTCTGCAATATAATTAAACAAAAAAATATATAACAAATAAAAATAGAGAAAAGAAACAGGCAATTAAGTACTTAATTAATTGCGAGAGATGGGTAAAAAAGGTTTGTATAAAAATAATTAGAAAACAAAAATTAAGAGAATAAAAATAGAATTAATTTTTATAGTAAGATTTAATGGGAATTTGCTTCGCAGTTTAAAGTGAAAAACGTTTAATTTTTTTTTTTTTTTAATTTTTGATTAAGTGAATCATTTATAGAGATAATTTCTTTAAACGAGATGAATAGGGACGAGCGAGTAAACAATTTTCACACACATTTTATTTGAAAATCGCAATAATTTTCGACGCAGTGTTTTTGATTCGTCGTTGGAATAATGCAAAAAATTAATTGGGAATATTGGCTATGCTGTGGTCCGCAAGTGCTTTTATCTACGACACATTTCTGTCATTTTCAGCCGATAAATATTCAAAAAAATAGTTCATTGTTTTTGGGTTTTTTGGTTGTTGTTGTTGTTGTTTCACACAATTTCGCAAATGTTCATCAACGAACACAGAGAGTAAGCATCATTTATTTTGTGTAATGGAAAATTGAGAACTAAGGCTATTTGAGACAACAATTTTAATCGCATAATCATTGTCAACTTTGGTAACATATATTAGACTATATTGGGAAGAAAGTGTTCAACTGTTTATTATTTTATGCAAATTAGAAATTATCTCAGTAAATATTTCTTTTATTTGTTATTTTCATTTTTTTGGTTTGCTTAACGTTTTTCATTTTATACGCAGTTATATGGATGAATTGGATATAGGGTTTAATCCTATCGAAAATCTTTAATATATAAGTTCAGAGAAATACTAATTTTCCGTTCAAGTTTTTACTATATCAAAAATATGGGATATGCAGCGAATCATTTTTATATCTGATATGTTGTTGTTGTTGTTTTTTTTTTTTTTTTTTTTTATTTTTATTATATTATTAATCATTGTTTTTAATAACACTTAAGATTTTTTCTTTCAAACGCATAATCGCTGAAACCAAAAAAGTTGATGACCTTTTGACCATTCTCCGTTCTCCGTTATGGAAATATATATTTTTTTCCAAATAATTCTAAAAGTGATAAAACGGATTTACCAAATTATATACAAAACTATAAAATAAAAATAAAGAATTATGAACCCAGCCACCAGCACAAGTGCACACAAACATTATATTTTTTTCTCACATATGCCTATATAATATTAGTTTGTCACTATTATTATTATATATTTATTACAAATACAGAATATATGAATGGATTGGATTGATGATATAGATATAATTTTATATATTATAAAGTTCTAGATTAAGCAATTTGTTTGTTTATCTTCGTTCATTTTTATTAGAGAGTGCTAGCAATTATCTAGAAACTATAGATATTTAATAAAATGCTAATGTAGCTTTTTATCTAAAACAAAAATTAATTGCTTTTTTTCTATGTAATATCATTTTATCATCATCGCCGCCGCGTATAGATTGTTTTTTTTTTGTTTTTAATATCAGCAATAAGTTTGTTGTTTACGATTAATAAACACATTAACTTTCTTTACCTACCTTATTTTAATATTTCATTTTTTTTTTGTTTTGTTTTTGTTTTTGTTTTAAAAAAATATGTTCTCGTTCAACGATAATGCCCGGATAAAAACCGCCTGCCTTTTAAATAGTTTTGTTTTCATTTTATTTATGTTAGAGAGTTGTGTTTTTGATTCATTCGAATACTTCAAATATGATTGGAAATTGTCACAAAATTGTCCATTTTAAAATTGAACTTTTTTTGTTGGTATATTTTGCTAAAAAAAATCTTACAACAAAATAGACTGCACACTTATTTGCATAAAACAAAATTTTCTATTTAATGCTTTTGATAAAAAAAAAAAACAAAAAACAATTAGATATGATTTTTTTTTGTTTTGTTTGTTTTGGTTGGTCTCCCTCTAAATAGCAAGCAAGTAGTTCGGTTTTAGGGTACTATGAACATTTTATTGAACTAAATTTTACCAAAAATTAATAGAAGGCATTATATAATTACAACAAATCAGTATTAAACATCATTTAGGTTGAATTCCAAATTAGAAATTGTTTACGTCAACGAGTTGAATTTATTTTGGTTAGATTTTTATAAAATGGGGAGGAAGTTTTGATAGAATTACACATTATTTTGGCCATAATGAAAACAATTGATTTTTTTTGTATGAATTACTCTCGATTCAATTCAGTAAGAGATATGTACAAGGTACAGGATTTGAGTATTATTTTAATGAAATTGTACTTAAATAGGAGCTAATTCTATTTACATAGAAATCTGTAAAAGAAAATTAATTAGAAAGTTTTTTTTACCTTGTGCTCTTTATGTCAATTTTTTTATATTGATCACAACTGAATTATCCTATTCGAGTATAATGTTAATTTGCCAGAGAAGTCAATTGTTATCCTACATTTTGTGCCAGTAGTATTTTATTATTTTATTTTAAAGCTTACTTCAGGTGTCTTAAAATATATATCGCGACGATTTGATTCGGATATTGTGTAAAGTATTAGTAAATTCTATCTTAAAAAAAAAAAATGTTAATTATTTCTTTTACTTTTAATTTTTTTTTTTTTTTTTTTTAATGTTTTATCATTAATAAAAAAGAACAGTAAAGAAAAAAAGAGATATATTGTGATATGTGGGGTTTATTATCCTTTATTCCAATTATTAATCCTCTTTCAAAAAAAATATATTTTAAGTGAATTTAAAGAATAAAACTATATATATATTTTTTTTTTTGTTAAAATTGCTTTACACCCATACAACAACTAGTTACAAAACACATTTTTATCGGAAATCAACACACAAACAAAAACAAATTGGTTTCTTTCCAAATAGTTTTTTTTTTTTCGTTTATCTTTTTTTTTTCTCATTCTTTCTTTTCGTAAAATCAAAATGTGCACAACAATTTACAAAATTTTAAAAAAACAAATTGAAAAAAAAAGTAAAAAAAGAAGCTATTTGTGCAATAATTTTTGAAACAAAATTGTTGTTAATAAAAAAGAAAAAAAAAAAACTAAATGTGTTTTGTTGTGGCTCTGTGTGCTCATAAAAAATAAAAAATAAAAAATAAAAATAATTATGATGTATGTCTGCAGTTGGAGTGTTGTTAGGTTATTTCCTAATAATTATATTTCCACAGGGTAATAAAGGTTATCAACTTCGCGGTCCAACTCCATTTCTCGAATTTCACGACTTTAATGGCATGCAGGGAAAACAGCATGCTAATAATTCTAATAATAAAAATCAAAACCGCAAAGCTAATAACTCAAAAACGAGGTGAGAATTTTTATTTGTTTTTGTTTTAAAATCAACACAATTAATTAATTCATTAATTTATAATAATAATAAAAAAAAATAGAAAAAAAAAACTTCTGATGTTTTTACATGTGTACAGTACTACAGTTAATTTATATATTTACTTATGTTGATCACAATATTGATGTATTTAAATATATTGCTATAATTGTTCCTTATTTTTATATAAATATTGACGTGTGTTTTTAATTGAGAGATGAGAACATTTTTAATATTTGATGTATTTGGTATATTTAACGCCGCCGGCCGGGTACTTGTCAAGCGGGGTTTGTTAATTCTTGTTTTTGTTTTTGTTTTTTTTTTTGTTTTGTTTTGTTTTTTCAAACAATCATAGCTTTTAATTAGCACATTCATTTAGGAACGATTCGCTGCATTTCGATAATTTAGTTATGATGGAAATTCAATCAGATAAAATTTAAGAGATGAGAGATGCTTGTCTAATGTAAATCTAATGTTAAGTATTTTTTATTTCACTCTATTTTTTTGTATTGAAATCAAGAATGAAAACAAAAAAAAATATTATTTATATTTTATTTCATTTTTTGTTATTTTCTTACAATTTTTTTTTTTTTTTTTTTTTGTTATCTTTATTGTAAGTAACTATTTATATGTTAGTTTAGGATTAAATTAAACTTTAAGTCATTTTTTTTAGAATAGGTTAAAAATTGTAAAAATAATTTGAAAAAAAAAAAAAAATCGCGAGGGCATTTTTATTGTTGAAACATATAGAATTTTCAACGCCGTTTTTTTCTAAAATCAATACTAAGAGCATTTTATTTTTTTTCTCCCCCAAATCTAGTGCAAACAAGATCAACAAAAAAGAATCAAAATATGCTGATGTACCCAACATTATGTTCTATTGTCATATGTGCAAAAAACATATGTGGGATGCAACATCCTTCGAAAATCATGTCAAGGGTCGCACTCACTTGATGATGCGTGAAGGTGTTGAAGAAAGTTATCGTCTTAAAGCAAACATGATTCGTCAGGAGGGTAAAATTGAGGAGCAATTAAAAAGTATCGAATTGGAACGTTTGAAACGTATGGGTAAAGCGGCAAAGGGAAACTTACGTCGTGAATATTGTACCATGTGCGATTTAAATTTCTATGGACATTTAACTGCTCACCGTAAAACTGACGGTCATTTGAATTTAAAGAAATTCTTGCATCCAAAGTGTTTGGACTGTTCACAAGAATTTCCAAATCGCATCGATTTTGATGGGCACATTTTGTCGCCAGAGCACATGAAACGTGCATTCCTTACCAAGGCAAATAAACCAGAAAAAAGGAAGAATCAACTCACCATTTACACCGAGGACGATGAGTTAAAAGATTTGAAAGAAGAGAAAGAAGAGAAGAAGAAAGAAAAGAAAGCTACCACCGATGAATCAATGGAAACAGACGAGACAACAGCGGTCGATGCAACTGCTGAAGTAAAAAAGGAAAACGGTGAAGAAGAGGTTGAGACCGAAGAAAAAGAAGCAACTACAGAAGAAGCTAAAGAAGCTGAAGAAGAAGAAAAGGCAGTTGAACCAGCAGCAGAACCAGATGATATTATTTTGGACTATGAAGAGGGTGATGAAATTCCAACTGAAGTTGATGGCCGCATTCCAAAATATAATTGTACACGTCAGATTGGTATCAGTTTAATTCACAAACTAGATTGTTATGAATGCTATGTTTGTGGTCGTTTCTTCGATACTGAAAAAACATCTGAAATTCATACACGTACAGTTACTCATCATCGCAACTTTGTAAAATTCTTGAATGAAAAAGCGAATGACACAAAAATTGCACAAAAACGTGCTGCAGCAGCCCTCGAAGAAATTGAACGTAAGTTTTTTTTTCTTTAATCTATCGAATAAAGTAATAAAAATAAAGTAATACATAACTAAATAAAATTGATTTATATAAAAAAAATTCAGGCAAAAAGAAGAAGTTGGAAGCTGCCGCATCTGCTGCTGCTGCTGCTGCATTAGCAGCTGAAGCTGAGAAAAACGGTGATGTTGTTAAGAAAGAAGGCGATGAAGTTTATGACCCCACTGAAGCGACTGGTGATGAAGATGAAAAGAAAGTAGATGGTGATGTCACCATGGAATCTCAAGATGGTGATGAACAATTCGAAGACGCAAATGCAACAACAATTAAAGATGAATCCATTGTAGCTGATGGAAATGAAGAAAATGGTAGCAGTGTAGCTGTTGAAGCTGCTGCTGCTGTTTTGGAAGAACCAAAAGAAGAGGTTTCAACTCCAACTAAGCGCCAGCAACGTCCAAGGGGTCGTGGACGTAATGCACGATTGTAAATAAATCGTATTGAATACAAAAAAAAAAAAAATATACACACACACACACACACATACACATTTATACAGTTTTTACAATATTTTAATGAAGTAAACATCAAAGTGGTAGAAAATTGTATTTAACCAAGCAGTTGTAATGTTTTTGTCTTTTTTTTTTTATTATTATTTTTAAGTAAGTATGTATTTCTATTTCTACTAAAATGAATTTTATTTAAAAAAAAAAAAAAAAAAAAACAACAAAAATACATAATTATTATTTAATTATGTGTTTTATAATTAATTAGGCATATATATTTTTGAAACCCTTAAACAAAAATATTACGCGACACATCAAGATTATAACTTGATTAAGTAGATAATTAATAATGATAATTATTAAATACATCATAAATTATATATTATAATTATTATTCTCTGTATTAGTATTGAAAAATATTGTGGTCAATAAAATAAAAAACAAATTTTAAATATCTAAAGATTTAGCAAAAATTGTATTATTGATGCCATTAAAAATTGGTTTCTACTGGACACACATTAAAACTAAATACGCTTAACACGAAGATATTTCGTAAACGATTCATTCTGATGCAAAAGAAGTTGTTTTGTTAGAGTCTCGACTAGACTTAAAAACAATTTTGCTGAAGAAAGTTTTAATCGTTGTCAATTTCATTGTTGTTGTATTATATGCTTAAATAGAAGAATTTCATAAACAGACATCGAGTAAAACTTCTTTTAGCATTTGACTATAGACAATAGATCACCTACATAGGGGACACATGTTTTCTTGAAGCAAAGTGTCAAAAATCATGAAAATAAGCCAAAAATATCTAAAAATCACATATTTTCATGATTTTCGACACTTTTCTTCAAGAGAACATGTGTCCTATGTAGGTGGATGGATCTATTGTAACCTTACATGTAGGTTTGCAACATTTTTCTCTTAGACATCAAGCGCCATAGATTTTACGAGAAATAACTTAAAATTTCGATTTTTCAAATGATCTGTCCTAACACTGATAGGTTAGTTCATATTCGATTAAGTATAAAATTCAGCCTAAGTAAGCAAAGCTATACAGGTAAGTAATAGGTCATTGAGAATTAAATTATTTAAAATATCTATGTACTGTAGAGTGTAGATGCATTTTTCTTGGCGAAATTAAATATATCTGTTTTGATTTTTTTCTTGAAATTATTGTCAAAAATTATATTATACCTATAGCAAGCAAAGCTGTACCAAAATTTATAATAAGAACTACATATTAATATTTACAACTATTATTATTAGGTTACATTGTGAAATTCAATTCAATTCAATTTATTCATTAAGTTTTTTTTTTTTTTGTTTTTAACATATTAACGTATTGGTGAGATTCAATTATTAGTCATTTTTCAGCAACTGACACATTATTTTAGAAATATATTAAAATTTTTGTGAAATTGAATGATTCATAATTATTAATCTATAAAAAAAATATTATATATCCATGCACACAGTTCAACATTTCGTGTTAATTATAGTTTTTGATTTAAAAATATAATACGTAAGTTCACACAAAAAGGTAAAAAATTTGCATCAAAATGAATTCTTCCAATATTCGTGGAATTGGAAATAAAAAAAAAACAGTAAATTAAATAAATTAGCATTAATTGCGTAAGTAGTTAGTATAACAAAATCGATACAATTCATTCTGGTGACACAAAAAGGCACGAGCGATTACAAACATAATCTTTAAATGCCCAGGTTTCGTCTATCGACGCAATAAACTCGTCAGAAGCCTGACTTAGGCAACAAAGAACCAAGTAATAATATTAATACATAGAATGGTTTTAAGAAAATGTTTTTAATATTTCAAAGAAATTCACCAGTAGATTATATTTTTTTTTTCACATTTTATAAAACTTAAATATAATAATGAGTAGAAATTTAAACAATGTGATAAAAGAAGAGCTTCTTAGTTCATTAGGTTTGATAAAAATCTTTAAATAATTTTTATACTATATACGGTCAGTATTTAGACTTGCTCGGATGCTGAACGGAATTTTATTATATTCATCAAATTCCTCTCTCTATTATGGAATTATTAATTCGACATGGTTTTCATTTATACATTTAGTATTACTTCTAGTATTACTTCTAGTATTAAGATTGTAAGGATTTGAAACGAACTATATCAATCGAAACCGAGTTTGTCAGTAAATTCAAGTTAATTATAGTAATTATCTCCAGGAGTTCAATTCCTGAATCACTCGTAAATATCCGCATGCGGAACTGTTCGTACTCTCTCGTGCGAACGATTCAGCACACAGAGTACAGAGATTAATCATGGTAATCAACCAGCGGGAATCCAGAGAACTTCGAGAGTATTAAAAATGGATTCCTTGTTGTCGGACGTTGGTTTCCTATAAGTCAGCTCAAGCAGTTTTTTCATTTTTCTAACAAAATTCTAAGATCTTTGCAGATGAAGTTTTTAAAAAGGTCTCTGACTGACATTTCTAATGTAAACAAAGTCGGTAAGAGCTGCGTTTTATCATACCTTGTAGTTATTGTATCATGGATATTACAAGTGATTCAGGAATTGAGTCCCAGTGCACTCATTTTATATTTAACGAAATTTATACTGTAGATATTCAAATACAACGCAACTAAAAACATCGAAAAAGAATAATGTACGATAGATGTCTCTTTATCCAAATGAGTTAATTTGTAAATGTATCTAACTTTGATGCAATGGAATAGTTTGAGATTTGACAGATCAGTCGGTCTTTTGGTTTGTTTTAATAAATAATAAAACGTTTTCAGGATATTTAATCTACGATTGGATAATTTTTGTCAAAATGGTAATAATTATAATAAGTTTTTTTTATGTAAAATATAAATTATAATCGCTATATTATGCAATTGTAAATCAAATAATAATTCTGTTTTTCAGTTGTTCTATTCATTCTTTAAATCACTTGTTGGTAAAGACGTTGTTGTTGAACTAAAAAATGATCTCAGGCAGGTTTAAATGCACATTTTTTTTTAATATTTTATATTTATTGTGTCTATTTTTTATTACAATGATGTTATTATGTTATTTGGAATTTATTTTCTAGTATTTGCGGAACACTGCATTCAGTTGATCAATATTTAAATATAAAATTAACGGATATTAGTGTAACTGATGCTGAAAAATATCCACACATGTTGTAAGTTCAAGAATATAAAGAAAATATTAATTGTATTTTGTAGTTATGATTAATTCTAATGAGACACATAAACATAACTACTGTTTAATTGTTTTCAGATCCGTGAAAAACTGTTTTATTCGAGGATCTGTTGTACGATATGTTCAATTACCTGGCGATGAAGTCGACACACAATTGTTACAAGATGCTGCGCGTAAAGAAGCTGTTGTTAGTACGCGATAATTGCATTTTGTAATTTCATTTACATTTCTTTTCAACTTTTTTTAATAATTTATATTAATTAACTGCATTTAATGTTAAATTCAATATCTTTGTGATCCAAAATAATAGTGAATTAAAAACATATAAGTAATCCTTACTAGTTTTCATTATTTCCGCTAATACGTTTTTTTTTTTTTAAATTAAGTAAAAATACCTACAAAGTATAATTGTATTTACCAATCATTTAGTTTACAATATGTTATTTTAAGGCTCTACTAAAATTTTAACAATCAAGTGAACTCTGGAGATGAATCTCTTATATCGCCAGATCGAACATTCGACAAAATTTTGTCGAACATTTGGCAGTTTTGCATGCAAAAAGTATCGAATGTTCAACAAAATTTTGTCGAATGTTCGATCTGGCGATATAAGTGATTCATCCCCTGCCTCTGTATTGTTTATATAAATTAAATTACATAAATCCAAGACTTTGATCGCAAATTTTGCGATACTTTCACTTTTGGTGTGAACGCTATAAGAGTTACGATAATAACACACCGTTCAACACATGTTTGCAACCATCAGAAATTTCAAAAAAATTCAGCAAGTATACATTCATAAAAGAAAAGTAAAAACATATCCGTGTTTCGCCATTTTACTACGAGTATATCAATTCAATTACTCAAATAATAAATTTATTTACCACTTATTGTACAACAGCTACCCTAAATAAGGGTCGGATCAAAAACTATGTATGGACGAAATGTAGGGCATTAAAAATGAGTGTTATTTTCTATAGAAAGTTTTTATTTTTTTTAATTTTATATAACAAAATGTTAAATGAAAATTTGTACTACAGGTACCTTCAAAACACTTTCTATGGGATATGATTTTTAATGTTCTGCATTTCGTCTAAACAATTTTTTTTTTGATACAACCTCTTTTTCAGATAGATGATATGGAACAAAAAAAAAATAAAAACCAAAACTCTATGGGAGATACACATTTCGTCCTACATTTCGTCCATACAAACTTTTATGATCTGACCCCTATTTAGGGTAGGGTGTAACTGTAAGTATAAAGTGGTAAATAAGTTTATTATTTGCGTAAATGACTAAATTCGAACTTTGTTATTTCTCATATATAATTGAGTCACCCAAATGAAATATATATAAAATTTGTCCGGATAAAAGTGTACAAACAAAAAAACAAGATTGTCAAAACCAATAGGTACTTGATTTTTTTTTTTTTTCTGAAATGAAGTAAATAAGCTGCCTATGGATTAGTACTTCATACCAAGCTCTCGACAGCAGCATATCAAGAACTATCTTTTTCAATCTTTGGTATTTTATCAAGTTATCATCAGAGCAATGAAATTTATAATAATTTAAATAAACAATAAGTAATAAATAAATTTATTTTCTATCATTTGCTACTTAAAATACATTTTCCTTTAAAAATAAAACTTATTAATAAATAAGAAATACAATAAAATGAATAAGAACTGAAAACAAAAGAAAAATGTTTTTGTACCAACCCGATGGTATTTGCAAAAAAACAAAGATAACATACATTTAAGCGGATAATGAAAATAATACAATATCCTTTTCATCTTTTGTAGAGCGGAACACTTTTTTCTGCTCTCGCACATTATTTTGAATATCCAAAAATGTACTATCTTTTTTTATCAATTTTCTTCTTTTTTTTTTAATCATAGGCTAGATTATGAAGTTGAGCAGATCTCGCTCAACAGATCACATCATCATAACATAATAAAAATATTTTTTAAAAATTAAAACTCATTTTAATATAATTATTTTATTTACTAAAAAATGTTGAAAATTTGAAAGAAAAAAAAAAACTATTTGAATTTCATTTCTGAAAATCGGACTTTTTTCTACCTTCTGAACCTGTAGCCAAACTAAATTTAATATATCCAGATAGGATTTAGCTAATCGTCACAATGGATAGCTAGTTACCGAACAGCGAATCCTTACAATTCGCACTGGATAATATAATTTGAATTAGTTTTTTTTTTTTTTTATTTTTAAATATATGAGAGCAATAGAACAAATCATATCAGTTTGGTTTGCAAATTATATTAATTTCAAAAATTGTATAAAACTGATAGTTAATTTAAAAGTAAACGAATTGTATTTTACAATAATTATTTGAAAATATAAACGTTCATTTACAATTAATTATTTTATTATAAAATTGCTTTTAACTTAATTTGCGTCAGAATACATTTTTTTTTTTTTAATATTTTTTTAATCTAAAGAATTCTTAAGCAATTCTTTCCGTTGTGATTATGCATATGTGAAATATGTGGTTTGCTTGTACACCATTCATACCAAACTTTATTAAATTTTATGCAACGCCAAAAATTCACTTCAAGTTCATCACCACCACTTAGCTGTTGTGGTATACAAATTGGAATGAAAACTGGTAACAATGATGCTAAATTATTAGTATGCGTATCCGGATGAATGCTTAGCATAACATTTTCATACAAAATCACATCAAAATAACCAGCAAAACCATTTAATACACAATCTTCTTTTATATGAAATGTTAATACGGAAAATCGCGAATTATTCGTTGATCGAATATTGGTTGAATAATCAAATATGAAAAGATGCTTTGGTTCGGCAATGTGATAAACATTCTTAAAAAAAACATTATACATATTTTCGGCTCTCGTTTCGTAATGAACAAAATTATTAAATTCTGTTAATGAAATTGCTGGTGGATAAAAACGTAGTTCATTGTAGAGCTTTGAAGACATTAATGGATTTATGTACGTTGTGTATTTGGATGGAATACAATAACCATCGTCTCTTAAATATTGCTGAAAACCATCTAATATTTCTGGTGACAATTTGTTATCTCCAAGTAAATCGAACAAATCTGATATCAAAATATCAGCTTTTTCTGGTGGCTGAAAATCTCGTATGTCACCTGATACAATGGTTATATCTGTGAATTTGTATGAAAACTATTTTTTAAAAAAAAAAAACCGAATAAAAATATCAAAAATATTCACAATCTGATTACCATTTTTCGAACATAATTCCTCCATAAAAATTTCAGCAAGTGGATACTCGTCAAACGCATAAATTTTTATCTTTCTTTTGGTAGTAGTCGATGCATTGACAGCACAACGAACCAAATTTCGTCGACCAGCACCAGTTATTAGGAGAATAACCTGTCAATATCAAATTTACAAAATTAAAAATCATTATTAAAAACTGAAACACAATTATCACAATTAAAACATTCAAATTAATTCTTCTTCGTAAATTTTTTTTTTTCTTACCGTTTTGTTCAAAATTTCTTCATTTGAAACTCTATCAATTAATGCTTTCTCAATAGCTGTTTGATAAGACTTGTATATGATAATATTTTCGTTAAGTATTTCGTTTACACTTAAATCGACTTTACCAGAAAGTAATTTTAAAGAGTTTGACCATAACTGTTCCGTACAATATCTGTGCCAAAATAAGAAATAGAAATTATTCCAGAGTTAAATTTTAATTAATTAATTAATTAGTTATTGCGCTTTTAGTACTTACAAACTTATATTCTCTTCCAATAATTTCACGACACATTTAGCATAATTTTCCATATTTTCGTCTGCAGCATTACATTTAATGGCAAAATGAACTTGAAATTGTTTAATAAATTTATGGAGCATAGCTTTATGTGGCTCTGATAAATAAACTGGGTTATCTATTCTTTTCCTATTTGTAGGTCGATTTGTAGTTCGATTTGTAGGTTGATTTGTAGTTCGATTTGTAGTATTAAATACGTGTGTTGGAATAATGATAAGCTCAACTGGTTCACCTAACCATCGTAATAATTTTTCATTTGTAGGAATTTCGGTAGATATTTCTAAAGCAACCTATAGAAAACGAATTGTTTTATAACTAAATTTATAATGAATTTCGATTAGAATATTATATAGAGAATCAAAAACTCTATAAAATGGTATAATTAAAATGTTGTAGAATATTAGACGATATAATGAAAATGATGTGAAATTTTAGAACTGTTTGAAATAAAAATTTAGATCATTTTGCTAAGTTTATAGTTTCCCATAGACGTTGAGATGTTATGATTTGGATTTCTAACTATTGCGAGCAGACCACCTACTGAAGCCCTTTTCTCGAAATCTTCAGCTCCCTATAGGGAAGGTTTTGTTTGTTGGCAGCAATGTGTGCAATATTTGAACTATATACAAAAAAAATTGTGGTTTTGACTCCTGACTCCTTACTTCTCAGTCCTGATTCAACTTTAAATAACGACACCATTAATAACTTTGAGAATGCAAAAAAAGAATTCCTCAGTTTTTCCATACACACTCCTTTTTGATAAAAATCAATACACAAAATGTTGCCCTGGCAGATAAAATCTGAAATACTATATTTTTCATATACAAATCATGGGGTGGTATAGCTGAGCTGGACAGAATTCGTTTGTGAATCTTACTTTAATTATAATGTTGAAGTCAGCATAAGAACGAAACTTATTCCACCATTGCCATGTATCACTTTTGCTGTTGTCATGACAGTAGCCTGTACGAAACTTTCTAGCCTCAATTTTTGGGTCTGTCATTGGAATCTCGATAAGAACACAACATGCTGTAAATATTATGGCAAAATTTCAATAAAAAGCTTAAATTACATTTAAATTTAAAAAAAAATACCTTTAATATCTTCATCATCTACAATTAATCTTGCCAAATTTATCGATGGGTTATCATTTTTTAGGCGAATAAGCAAACTACCGCATTCTGCCAAATGTTTGCAATAAGCTAATTCTTGTAGCAATGTTTTTTCACTATGCTTTCGTACATCCTCATTTGATGAATCACAATCAATATTTTCATTAATTTTTGATACAAATTTGGTTAACCAATCGTTTGATTGTAATATTAATTCAGAACGAGTAAATGCAATATGTCGATTTGCAATAAATGTATCATTAAATTCGCGATAAAATAAAGGATACGTAATTGGTGCAATGATCTTATCGTACGATGATTCCATTAAATTTGTAATGGTTTCTTTTAAAACTGAGACGTGCTCTTGGTATAAACAGATTTGCGTTTTTCGAAGCATTTTGAAACCAGTTTTTTTTTTTTAATTAATGGTTTTAAAATCAATATTTTTTTCACCGTAATTTTGCGCAATCACAGCCATATTTAGCACTAGAAACTATACGCTATACGAAAAAAAGAAAAAAAAAGAAGAAAATGAATCTTTGTATTTTAGGCATATTCTATTTGTCTGAAGAAGTGAAGATCTTCTGTTCTTCACTGAAGAGAGGCTGTTCTATTTACCTCTTCAGTTGTTTGCTCACGAGCCGACGGCTTCTCTCAATATAAACTATAATATATTATTTAAAAATGGAAATAAAAGTAATTATTATTTCATTAATAATTTGGTAATACTTA
>JAABKK020000003.1:1215233-1255403 GCA_011634745.2 Catotricha subobsoleta
CTCAGTTATGCGAGGTGCTCACTTATAGAATATGAACCAAAAGAATCGAGAAATTTCCGTCGCAGTAATAGTGCTCATATAAGAAAGGTTACTCACTTAGAGAGGGCCCAATTAGAGATGTTTCACTGTATTATTATTATTTTTATACTGTTATAGAGGCTATACTAGGCGTGTTCGAGCTATGATCCAATTGAATCTAAGGCCAAAATACGTAATTACGCATTTTTTTATATAACACAAGAAACTTCTAAGAAAAATGAATGAATCTTAATTGAGGATTCCGATCCCAATGATTTTTTACCAACTAGACCATTTAGTATTCATCTGGTTTTCATCTATTATTATTCATTTTCATCCATTTTATAGATATGCTGTATGTCTATTTTATATGAAAAATTTATAATTTTGACGTTTAACATACAGCATCTTATACAGTAGCGGAGCACTTTTTTTCTCGCCGCAACAAGCCTGATAAGACTTGAAAATGTGTTTGAAACAAAATAGAAATACATATTTATTTTTTATTTTTATTAATTACTCTCAAAATATATTTGATTTTGACGTTCATCATACATAATTTTTTTATTTTTAACAGCGGCGATGTAAGTACTTATTTTATTGCCGTAACAAATATTTTTTAAGGGTAAAACATACCTACGCGAATTCGCCATGCGGCGCGATTTCTTACATAGGCCAATTCCCGGTTGAAGCCTCTGCATAAATGCTGTGGGTCAGATTCATATAAAAAAAATTGTGGAAAAGTCGATCTCCACAATTTTTTTTATATTAGCTGACCTACAGCATCTCTGCATCTATGTAAAGGCTTCAATCGCGACAAAAAATCGCGCCGCATAGCAAATTCGCGTAATGTCTCTTCGCATATAATCAGGTAATTTCGTTGCAACTTTAATAACGGCACTAAAATCCAAACAAACGAGATTATTTATTTTATTTATGGATGAATTGTAGTTAAGTATAAGCAATTTAGTTTTTAATTTAAACAAAATGAAAAGAATCAGTGCAAATCTATTTCTATATGACGTATTATTAAAATATTATATTCTTAACATTGTGATTGCATTACCTCGTAAGTACAATTTTGTGTACACATGACATATATTATTTTCGGTTTAAGTTTAGAAATAGTTTCAGAATGAAATTATATTGAATTTCTGATCGTTAATACTTAATAGTGTTGGAAAATTTTAACACCTTTGGAAACTGCACCACACCAGACATACAAATTGGAAGCTGTATTTATTTAAAACAATGCACGATCCTGTATTTATTAATTATGAAAATTCCATTAACTAAATTGGATCAGATTTATTTAAAACGTAGTCAATGTGGATATATTCATGGTTCACCTCTGGTAATTTTCATATTTCATTTAAGTAATTTTCTAAATAAGTACATATTAATTTTAAAACTTCATTTAATTTTTTTCGTATTTGCCATTTAGGTTTGTTGTCCACCATTACCGTCGCCACAAACGCATTTTCCAAAACAATATTCTGAATTTAATATAAATAGTTTACCGCAACCAGGTCAATGTGGAGCAACAGCATCATCGAATCTGGTAACTATAGGATTTATTGTTGGTGGTAAAGATATGAGAATTGATGAGGCTCCATGGTAAATTTGTAAAAAATATACATTTTAAAAAAAATTAATCTAAATTTTTATATTAAACACAGGATGGTTTTACTGGAATATTTAAAATGTAAGTGCATACCAATATAATTTCGCACTTTCAAAACTTCTGAAATTTAAATATTTTTAATAAATTTATAGCAAATTATCAAAGAGCATTTCACTGTGGCGGTACATTAATCAATGAAAACTATGTTTTAACTGCATCGCATTGTGTCAATGGCAAATTTGTACAAAGACTAAAATGGAAATTGTAAGTTAGTTATAAATTATATATATGAAATTCATTGATCAATTTAAATAAAATGGTTTAAAATATTTATTTGTAGAATATCCGTTCGCTTAGGAGAATGGGATACTAGCAAGAATGATGATTGTGAGAATGGATTATGTTCAGATCCTGTCTTCGATATAACTCCTGCTGAATTGATTCCACATGATCTTTATCGTCCTGAATCAAGGACACAGGAAAATGATATTGCACTGATTCGTTTATCAAGAACAGTTCGATATTCAAAATGGATTAAGCCAATCTGTCTTCCTGTTACCGAACATTATAAAACTAAGAATTACGAGGGACAGAACTTTCAAGTAGTTGGTTGGGGACGAAAATCATCCGATACAAACGGTATTTTTGGATTTATTATTAATTTTAATATTGCTAGCTATAGCGTAGGTGTGGATGGATGGATGAATGGGGTGTGCTGGGAAAGCACGGATGTACTAAATATTTTTTAATATGTACGACAGTTTTGCCCGTAATGGCGTCGTTCTTCTAGTAGGTTTTCTGTATATAAAAGATAGTTGGGATCATACTTACAAATGTTACATTTCTCATAGCTGTGTACAAATATTTTAAGACTTTTTTTGTTTCTAGTCAAAAAAGATACAATTTTCGCAAATATATCGGAAAAAGATCATATTTTCAAAAACTTAAATAAAAATACTATTTGTAGCCAAAACACCAGGGTTGTGAAAAAGCCACGCTAGTGGTAACGTCCAGTGGACTAGAAAAAGTTGTTAACACATATTTTACAGGCTTTTTGTGGTTTTGTTCACAACCCTACAAAACACATAGATCGCGAAAAAAAACGAACTGTGTGCAAATCGTATTTTGAAAATCTAGGTAAATTTAATTTTTTGCATCTTAAGAAAGAGATTATTTTCAGTTCAAAAACTACAAAAGGATACTATTTTGAGTAAGGGTAATTTTTTTAAAACTAAGGGGAGGTTTTTATTAAATGGACTTGTATTAGTCAACTACAAAGCGCCCGTAGTATGCTGTGAAAATTTAGTGATATTTGAAAATGTTCTATATAATTTCAGCTCCAAATAGCAATACCAAATTGAAAGTAACGATTAATTACATGTCAATTGATCGATGTAACAAAATCTATAGAATGCAAAACGTTGTTTTAAGTTCGAAGCAATTATGTGCTGGTGGTGTAGAAGGATTCGATTCTTGTCGTGGTATTTCAATCAATCGGTCATAATATTTCTTAATTTTCATATATGGTTTTTGTATTTGATTTTTTAAGGTGATAGCGGTGGACCATTAATGAAATTCGACAATAGTTCATATCCACCACATTGGTATATGGTTGGAATTGTTTCATTCGGATCTTCTGCATGCGGTATGACAGGATGGCCGGGTGTTTATACAAGAGTTGATTCATATGTTGATTGGATTGTCAGTAAAATGCGATACTAGAATATTTTATAAAGCTTTGTTAATAGATTTAAAAAAAATATATATTTAATTGATAATATTAGCAATTTAGAAAAGTGAAATTAAAAGTAAGTAATTTTTTTATGTCTAATCGTTTTAATTGCAATTGATCATAAATTTGGAATATGTGAGATTCTTGTTAACTCATATCAAGTGTCTACGAGCGCAACGATACGAAGTTACTTAGAATTAGAATATTAGAACTAATTTAGAGTAATTTTTGGGTAAGTTATGTGTCAAAAAACAAGAGAACTTTACCTTAAAACTTACTCTGAATTAACTCTGTATCATTGATCGAAGACGCTTATCATATTTGATGCTTTTGTTCTTTACTCGTATAAGTTAGGGTTTTCTACCGCTATCCTTTCAACTGAATTTAGTAAAAATGAAAGCGACATAGAACCATAGGCAATAATACAAGTACGTAGTATCTAAATACCTATGCAAAAAAAAACTTACCCTTCGAGTATATAAAAGCGACTGCGAACGCAGTATTATCTACGACAATAAGATAATTCGGAGTAAATAAAACCGAAACGAAGACAACCTCAAACAAAACAAATAATATATATAATTTTAACTTTCTGTGAGTTTGTCCAGTTTCTATTAACTGTGAGCTGGCATGGTTGTTGCCCGTACTACGTTAAAAAAATACGTCATTTATCGCGCAGCCATTGTTCCTTGTCATCAAAAAAAAACGTAAAGTGTCTCCTAAGACATAAATTAAATTTGCTGCGAATTTCTTATTTTAATTATTTGCTGGTGTGTTGTTAAAGTGTTTTAAATAATCTTGTAATAGTGAAAATGTCTGCAATGAGTCCAGAATAGTAAGTTTATTGTTGAAAATTAGTGAAATTAACAATTTGATTTTTTCCACCACCCCACCATTCATTTTTTTTTTCTTCTTTTTTTTTTTGTGTGCTCTGTGGTTCGACTCTAAACCTATCAATGCGAACAAAGTGTTTTGATGTGAATACTATTGTGTCGTCTACATTCAAAATTCTTTATTCTTTTTTTCATCTAGTTTTTTAGTTAATTTTTTTTTGTTCTGTAAAATGTGTAAATCGCACTACTCAAATCAATTTTATTAAATTGAAATAGATAACTACGTAATTTACCATTTCTTGTAAAGCGCATTATTTGTGTTGTTTGCATATCGAATAGCAAAATTAAATAAAAAATTGTGACATTCTTCACAATTTTTAGTTGAATTCATTTGTTCGTGATATGAAATATTGTCTCATGATGATTAGAATGATTTTCTATGTAAAAATGTACCTCCCCCCTTGATGACTCACTCGTTCGTGCATACCTCTCTGATGTTAGCCTATTGTTGTTATTTTATCATCATCGCCATAAAACAAAATTACACTTTTTTTCTCCATATTTTAGTCTGACAAATTATAATTTGCTTCATTTTAAATGATAACAAAGTTACTTTCAGTGTGCAATGTAAATTTGCACAATATAATTTTAATGCAATAATTAAAACTGATTTTTCCAAATTCCCTGGAAGAAAAAAAAAGGATATTTGTGGGCGTAATGATACAACGAAATATTCATAATTTTTTTTTTCTTTTCTTATTATTATTATGTCATTGGTCATTGCAATAATTAATTTAGTTACGTTAGGTTATTAATTTTTGTAGTTTTGTCATGATCGAGCGTTATTGTCATGACGTCATTCAAAACATTGGCTTTTTTCTTTACTTTTATCTGGCTTTCATAATATTATTAAATAGTTATTTTTAAGAACACGTTTTTTTCTTTTTCTTAAATTTTATTATTTTTATTTTTTTTTGTTGCTATTTCTTTTATTTATTTCAAAACTGATTAATAGAAAATACAAATAAGTAATCGTCACTTAAAGTTTGCATTATTTCTAGTGTTTATTAGTTACCGAATTAATCAATTTCTTTGTGTGTCCAAATAACATACTGAAACGCTGTAACAAGATCGCAAATTATGATATGATTTTTTTTTTCTACAAATACAAAATACAACAACAATATGTCTTCCATATTCCAATAATACATTTTTCTTTGTGCTTTATGCTAAAATACATTTTGTTGTTTCTCTCTTTAATACATTAAATAAACATTTGAAAAAAAAAGCAGAAATATTGCAAATTAATAAAAAAAAAAAACACTTTTTTTTTTTCATTTAGAACACATGCACACAGCGCATGTTTGCATGATTAAAATTTATTATATTTATATGTATTAATATATTAATATTCCTTATGCTGTTTTGTTTATACATTAACCCCGTTTTAGTACTTTTACTATTATTTACTCACACACATTTTCTTCTTATTATTATTATTTTTTTTTTTTGATTTCTCTTTATATCAATAAATTATTTTTTCTATCTTATTGTTAATATGTACATACTTACACCACTCTCTGACAATATCATTGAAGCTCAAACTAGATTACAAATTTAAATTAAAAAAAATAACTATTGGTGACACGGTGCGTCTCCACCATCAAATTCATTATTTAAGTGGAATTATATGCACATTATGCGTTTGTCAATCATTTCAAATGTTTTATATTTGTTTCGTTTATGTTATTAGAGTATTTGACCGTTTGTTTTGTTTATTTACTTTTTTTTACATAATTTTTTCATAATATATATCATATTTATTCAGCTGATAACTGTTTCACGTTCCTTCTTCTTTTTTCTTTTTTTTGAATTTAATTAAATGGTAATAAATCCCACTTTCTTTGTTTTTGCTATTATTGACACAAGAGTTTTAGTAAACTTTAATTCGTATTTCTTTAAAAAAAAAAAAAAACAAAAACAAAAACAAAAACAAAAAACCAAATACTTATAATAAGCGGGGTAGTTAATTTGAATAATTCGAAATAGGTTTCTGATCGATATATTAATTGCTTTTAACGAATAGGTCGCATGTGTCTTAGCATTGATTACTTTAAATAAATTATTCATTAAATCATATCTGCTGAAAGAAAATCATAGTTATTTCTATATAAATTTGTATACGTGTAATCAATTGCATTCACAACGTTGTGTTATCATGAGACATTAAATGTCATTATTATTAATTTTACGAAATTTCTTTATTTTGTCCAGCAACCAATAATATTAAATTTAATTAATTTATTGTCGAGACTATCGAATTAAACTGTGTGTAATATATGTTCTGCTTCGTCTGTTTTCTTTGATCACTGTAATTCTATTCTTTTGGTATTTAGTTGTAATAATTTTGCATTGTCAGTAAATTTTTTTATAATAGGTACATTTTATTTATTATAATGCAGCCAACAAAATGAATCAATAAACATCAATTTAATATATTTTATAAACATTGTTTATTTTAAAATAGCGATTACCTTTTCAAGTTGTTGTTGATTGGTGACTCAGGGGTTGGAAAATCTTGCCTTCTGTTACGATTTGCTGTAAGTTAAATATCAATTTTATTATTGTTTAATGTTTATTCATTAGAAATGTTGTTTTTGTCGTAACAAATATAATAAATATCGAGAAATATTATTTATATATATTTCGAAAATGGAACAGTCACAACTCACAAGATAGCTTCTATTTATATTTCGAAAAATAAACGAACATTTATTAATTTATTTATTTAACATCTTTAGGATGATACATATACAGAGAGCTATATCAGCACTATTGGTGTAGATTTTGTAAGTAAATAAACACATTAAATTAAATATTATTAGTGGAAGGCTAATCAAATGAAATTCACTAATTTGACATTTATTTATTTTTTTTACAGAAAATTAGAACTATTGAACTCGACGACAAAACGATAAAATTGCAAATTTGGGACACAGCTGGCCAAGAACGGTTCCGTACGGTAAGCAATTACTTTTGTTTCGTTACATCAAATGTTCTACATTATTTCCTTTTTATTTATTTCTTTTTTCTTTTTAGATTACATCATCATACTATCGTGGAGCTCATGGTATTATTGTAGTGTACGATTGCACAGATCAAGAATCGTTCAATAATGTTAAGCAATGGCTCGAGGAAATTGAACGTTATGCTTGTGAAAATGTTAATAAATTGTTGGTTGGCAATAAATGCGATTTAACAACAAAGAAAGTTGTCGATCACACCACAGCAATGGTAAATAAAATAAATTTTCTTCTATCATAAATATACTCGAATTTTACTTACGTTCCACTTATTAACACATTTTTTTTAATTTTTTTTTTATATAGGAATACGCCAATCAATTGGGAATTCCATTCCTTGAGACATCAGCAAAGAATGCCACCAATGTTGAGCAGGCCTTTATGACTATGGCGGCTGAAATTAAAAATCGTGTTGGCCCACCATCAAGCGCCACTGAAACGGCTAGCAAAGTTAAAATTGATCAAGGTCGTCCAATTGAGAACACCAAATCTGGGTGCTGCTGAACAATTTTTTAGTTTCCATTACCTACATTTATTAAAACCGAAACTAAACAAAACAAAATATGAAAAAAAACAAAAAAAAAAAAACATCCACTTAAAAAAACAACAACAGCAATCATCAATAATAATATATTTATAAATATTATCAAAGTGAAATGTCATTATTGAGTCGGATTCAGAAGTAATATTGCGATTTAAAAAGAAAATATGTAATAAACAAACACCACACACACACACAATACACATAGAAAAAATAAAACAAAAACAAAATACACCATTGAAAATTAACTAAAAATTAATTATTAAATTAATGGAAAAGTAAAAACTATTAGTAATTTTAACATACATATTAATTATTAAAAAAAAAAGAAGTAAAATAATTAGCGTAAAAACGGATTTTTTTTTTTGAGTCAATAATAAATAACGATAGCAAAAATATTTAAAAAAAAAAAAAAAACACGCAAACAACACTTTATAATTATTTTTATTGCTACGTGCAATTTTGATGAAATGGAAATATTTTGTTGATGTATATTTCTACGCCGAGAAATAAATGTACATAACTGTTTAAAAGAAGAAAAAAAAATACTTACAATTAATAATAATTAATTAATAATAAAAAAAATATTTTGGTTTATTTTTTTTTTCTCATTTCATATTTTGCTCATTACACAAAACTCACCCCCCCCTTCCCAAAAAAAAAGCAGTAAAATAAAGTATTTGTTTATCAGTAAACCAAAAATTGAAATTGTTTTCTTAAAAAAAAAAAATAAACCAAAAAAATTTTTTTTTTTATTTTTTCATTTATTAATTTTGTATCTCGGATATAAAAAAAATCTCGTGTCTATTGCTGAATGACAAAAAAAGAATGAAAATTGATTTTTCAATACGCTATTAAACGGTCAGCAACGCATTCAGTATAGATTTATTTAATATTTAGTGATGTTCTTTCAAACAAAGAAAAGAGTACTTCTTCTTTCAGTATTTTAAATGTATTTCTTTTTCTTGAATTCATTAATTAATTGTGTACCATTTCTACGAATCCGCTTAAATAAAACACGTACAAATTTTCTTTTTGTTCATTTAAACGGTTTCATTGTTTTGTTTTTTCTTTTTTTTTTCTTTTTTTTTGTATGTTGCTATAATATTACATTTCAATTTTGAATATACATACGGATAATAAAAAAGTATCACTTGCATTAAATAATTCAAACATATAGCACATTTATGATAATGGAAATTTGACACCTGAGACTATAAACAAACAAACAAACAAAGAAAAAACTTTCAATAGTTAGATTTACTTTGAGAGTTTTACCAAATGGCTATAAAAGAAAACTTGCGAAAATATTTATAAAAAAAAAAAAAAAAAAAGTAAACCAAACAGAAAAATACACAAAAGAGTTGTATTTTGTTTAAGTGGATATTCGTTTAGCATTACTATTAATTTTTAATTATAATTAAAAAAAAAAGGAAAAAATATTTCCATGGTTTTTTTTTTTTTTATTTTGGTTGGTAACTTAAAATTTATACCAATATATTTAGAAAAATCACAACAAATACATATTTTCGGGGTTTTTTTTTTTTTTAATCAAAATTACATCGATGACGTTAGTTTGAAAGGCAAGGGATAAAGAAAAAAAAAACAATTTATTTTTAATTAATCAATTTAGATAAAATATTATTATTATTATTAATTATTATTACATAAATATAATATAACCGAAATTAAAGAAAGAAAAAAATGAAATGCACTCGTCAATACATAATTATATATATATTATTTTTTTTTCTTAAATTTATAAACCTTAAGCTCTAAAATTAAATAGCAGTAGTCTATTTTATTGTCCAATTTTTATCTTTGTACCTACAAAATAAAAATAATGAAAACATTTAAAATTTCCTACAAAAAAACAAAAAAAAAATGAAATAAGTATGTTTTTTTTTTTTTTTTTTTAATATAAAAATAAAATAACATTTGTGGATTACTTATATGAAAATCGGTTTTGTAAGAATTTTTTTTAATTTAATTTTTTTTTTGTTTTATTCATAAACCTATCAGCAACACCACGACCCCTTTTTCATAGCGTTTTTAGAAAATTTTGCGAAAGAGTAATAAAAATAATATTATATTACATAAATAAAGAAAAATTTTGATTAAAAAAGCAAAAAAAGAAAATAAAGCTAAAAAGTTGGTAGCCAATAGTGAAAATAAATAATTGCAATTAAGCTAAGTTTAATTAATTTTTTAAAAATGTTTTTTGATATGTCGGCAATTTTAAAAAAAAAGTCCTAAAAACAATATATATTTATCTTCTAAATGCAATAAGAATGAATTATGTAATTTAAATATTATTGATTTATTTTCTCGCCTTCCTTTTTAAATAATATTTAATTTTTATCCACACGGATTCATTATCATGAATTTCTGTCATTTAAAATAGTAGTGAATTTTCCGGTATTTTATTTATTATTATTTCTTTTTTTGTTCTATTTTTATTGTTTTTTTTTTTTTTTCATTTCTTTATTTTAAATTGTTTTTAATTAAATTATTGGATACCTCTAATTATTAAACGAAACCATTAAATAATTATATTATTATGAATAATCTAATCTTAAATTAAAAAAAAATAGCGGATTTGAAATTTCTTCATTCCATATTTACTTGTAAATGTTTGCTACTACTACAAATACAAATAAAAAAAATAAAAATAAAAAATAAAAATAAAAAATAAAAAATAGTATTTAAAAACATACGGTAGAAAAAATAATGTGTTAAGAATTTACAGTTTCTATCCTATTTTTGTAGATGATATAAATGTGATAATATGCTGAATAATATTAATTATAATTAGATGCGTCATCTTTAAGTTTATGGACACGTCATATGTTTTCTTAAATTGAATATCATTAGCAAAAAAAATCTGTTATGATGTTAACTACAATGTTTGAATCAGTCGATATAATTTGAAAATAGAAGAAATCAAAATTTTCTGGCATAATCTCTTAAAACTATCAATTCCCGCTTATATAGTAATATAGTAGATCTGATTGAGCCCTCCTTTCTCATGAAAAAAAAAGTAATATGAAAATACAAAAACTGTTTAGCGAATTATTGCCTTAAACTCTTTGGTGTTTCTGGCGCAAACCAGAAAATACTCTATAATCGTTCCCGGATCCAAAAATCATTTAAGTTTTGTTAGAATCAAATAAGCAATAAGTATCTCAAAGTTTTGATGAAATAAAATATAACATTTATTTATTAATTTCTTTATATACATATTAACACCATGCACTGATCGAAGGATATGCATTCCATTAGAAAGGTTTCAGCATAGAATATTTTAATCAAATAGTAAGTACTTACATTTACGAATTAGGAAAGTAAATAAAATCAATATTTGTACGTAATTTAAAAAATAAACTGCTCTAACGCTAAATATAGTAGATAATAAAAGCATAAATTCGTGATTGATTTCTTTTAGTCATTCTGTATATAGGTTACTTATGGTAGGTATACACAAATATTTTCTGCCAGCATAAAATCAAATTTGTGTTTGAGTGAGCCTAAAATAACACAAAATAACTTTGAAATTTACAAAAACCAAACATTTTATTTTCTGCTCTTATTTCCTACCATCATGTGGAGCTTACTTAAAGTAAGTAAAGTCGATTTAGGACCATTCTTTCAATCGTAGTTTAAACTTAGTTTAGCTTAAACTAAGTTTAACTTAATGTCGTTTTTTCAATCGAGTTTAAACTTGGTTTTCTCATACAAAATTTTAATTCAGTTTACATTAAAATTTAAACTTGATTGAAAAAATTGCCCTTAGTTTATTTTTGCTGAATGGTCAATTTGAAACCATGTAATTTTCACAACCCTGAACAAGATATATAAAGCTGTCAAGTGTCATTATCATTTAAAAAAAAGATGTAAAGCATCTGTAAAAGAAGTAATATAAATGTCAGTTTTTAGGTTATTGGACGGGAATCCGGTGCTCTGAATCTGATTATAATATTATGATAATCAAGGAAAATGTTTACAATCAATTTAAAATTTAAACCAAACAAATTTAGTGCTGTTTCTTCAATATTCGCAAAATTTCATACTATTTGTACAATTCCAAAACGAAATGTTTCAGCTTTATATATTCCTGGTGATAAAATTACTGGTGATGGTGTTACTAATTGTGTTACGTTAAGGCCTCATTTTGATTTCTCGAAGAAATTATCTGACCTTAAATTACTGGAAGAAAATCTTTCGCGACGAAAGCTTTCGTCACAATTTAATGTGAAAGATCTTAACGAACAATGGCAATTGTATAAAACTATTGAAACAAAAAAAGAAGCATTGGAAAATCGTCGCATTGAAATTTCTAAGTTATTTACCAATATAACTAAAATACCAAAATTAGAAGATCAACCAAAATCTTTGGATAGTTCAAGTTCCAGTAGTAAGCCAAATTCAAAGGTTGATACTACACACGACGATCTTTTACGAAAATATAAGAATGAATCTATTATGATACGAGATGATTTAAAAGCATTAAAATCAAATAGTTATTCTATTGAAAATAATTTCATTCAAACATTTTTATCCCTTCCAAATGATATACATTCTGATGTACCCGAACAAACGAAAATTGTTTTATCACATTTGGATGAACGACAAATTTCCGTAAATGAAAATAAAGAAGCACAACAATCCCAACATCATCTCACCTATGAAGATTCCATCGAATATTATGATGAATTAACATTTTATTTAAAAAATGATGCAGCGAAATTTGATTTGAATTTTCCATTTTATTGCACTGATCAATTTCGTAAAAATGGTTTCATTCTATTTAGTAATCCCGATTTTGCTAAAACTATTATTGTCGAAGGAGGTGGCGTACCATTGGATAAAGTTTACGAAGTCCAAAATGATATGCATGAAAATATTCTTAATTTAACTCATTTAGTTGGTAGTGGATCAATGTTAAGTTATTTGGGTTTTATTGCAAAACTTCAAGTATTTCCATCTCTGCTGCCATTGCAATTCGTGTCTACCGGTAAACAATATGTTCAAAGACAACATAACGAAATGGGGTTATACGAAGTATGTCAATCAACTGCAGCACAAATATTTATTGCCGGAAAAGAGGATCAAATGGATGAGAAATTTCAAAGCACATTGGAGCAAATTATTAGTTTGTATAAAACATTAGATGAACATTTTCGTATTGTGTATGTATCAGCTGATGAACTGAATGGATCTGAATGTTTAACAGCTAAAATTGAAATGTATTCAAATTACTTGAGGCGATACGTTGAGGTTGGAAATTTAAGTAATCACAGTGACTATATCAGCAAACGTTTATTGTTTGCTTATAAAGATGGAAAAAATTCTCATTTTCCTCATATAATATCTGGTACTGTTTGTAACATTCCGAAAATATTAGCAATTCTCTTGGAAAATAACAATGGGAAATTAAAATTACATTCATGTTTGAATAATAGTTAAGATATTGGTTTGTTTTTAATATAGTATATTTAAATAAATTAAAACAATAGATTAACAATAAATATTTAAAAAAAATTATTAAATTTTGAATATTTTTTTAAAAACTTTCCTTTACATAAATTCAATCAACTCCTCCGTATCAGCATCATAAATCTTTGGTGAATTTTTTTTCTTTGTGTCATTATCTAGTTTTAGTTCTTCTGTTGGTGACATTCTTCTTGACCCACATTTATCAGCTGTGGTGGCCGTAGATGGTAGTACGTTAGCAGATGATAATTTCTTGAAGCGTTTTGGTAATATGTTTTGCGTTAAGTTTGGAGATTGACTGTTTGTTAAATCAATTTCGGAGGTAGTTTTCATTCGCTTATTACCAATTAAAACGGGTGACAAATCTATTTCATTAGCTCTTGAGCTCACCGAATCATTCAAATTTTTAACTTCATTAAGCATATTCTCTAAACGATCAATTTTCTTTTTCTTTTCATTAATTAGAGCAACAAATTTTGTAAGATTATTGTCTTCAATTTTTTGTTTTTCAATCACATATTTTTCAAATGTCTTCTTGAATTCAAATTGCTGTTTTTCAATACTTTTTAAATCCCGGCTAGTATTTCTTCGTTCAATATTTAATTCCGTTATTATATCCAATGAATTTAATAGCAAATCAACAACCACATTTTTCTTTGGTTTCAAATTGACGATTCCATATACTAATTTTATGCTAGTTTCATTTAATTTACGCCAACTAAATGTTTTGTTATCGCATTTATATCTAAAGTCACTCAATCCGGAATATGTACTTAAAGCCTTTTTGTTTTCCTCAAAAAATTCATCAAATGGAATTTCTAAATTAGTAGCCGTTTTTCTAAGATCAGCTATAGGAATTACTCCTGTAAATCCATTATTTGATTCAGATTCATCGGTGGTGTGAAGCAATATGCTGATATTTATATTTTCATCATCCCAAATTGTACGTATAACAATGAATTGATTTGATGATTCATCCAAATTAAGTTTATTGATGAAGCAATTTGACAAAGACATTGCGCAATTTGATGTTACTCACAAAAAAGAAAATTGTTTATTCTTCGATATTATTAGTATGGTTTACATCAAAGTACTGTACAAATTATAATCTAAAACGATAAGAATTATAATCAAAATAATAATGCAAAACAAGCAAATTAAATTAAATGGAAACTACTTACTTAATTTTAACTTAATCCATTTCAAGCTAAATAACAAAACAAAAACCGCCGTATTTGGTTAAGCGCTTGTGTTAATATTTTGACATGTCTCTAAATAAAGTAAATTACATATTCTATTTTAAATGGGTAGATCTCAGATGGCGCCAATTGTAACTTTATTTCAGAAAATCATTTAGGTCGTTATCAAACATTAATTTATCATCGTCTGAACTCTGAAGTGGTTGTAGATATGGTGAGTGTGAGGGAAAATTATGTTCTTGACCGTGATTATAGATTTTCACCCTTCGCTCACGTTTTTACATCTAAAATCACATTTAGACGACATAAATTCAAACGATGATAAACTGATGTGGGATAGGGGATCGTTCGTAAGCTGTAAGAGCGTAAGAGGGGGAAGTATCGAAAAATTCTTCGATTTAACACGACAGAAGGGGGCAGATTTTTTTTTTGTTACGTAACGATTTTGTAATTTTTCTATTTTTGTTATATAGTTTTGAGGGGGAGTTTCTAATTGTTGATATGTGTTAAAACGGGACAGGGTGTACGACTAGGTCATTTTTAGGATTACGTTGTTCACGAACGTTCCCTAGTGGCCTTAATATGAAAGAAATCATTTAAACGATGATTAGAGGCACATAATCATACATATGGTTTATTTGAAATTCTAATTATTCTAAGGGCATTGCCAATTAGTTTATGTAGATTATTTTATGTTTCACTTCATAAATTTTTTTTTTAAAAAAATATATTGCTCATTATTTTGTGTTAATGAAGAAATAGGTTAATTTTGAAAATATATAATTTTTGAACGAGTACACCCACAGAGGATAAATTTATATCATAATCTCTTGTGACCCTAAGGTAAGTTTTAAAATGTTGATATTCATTAATTATTATTAATAAACTTAAAAAAGTATAGTATTCAATGAACGTTTTTATCAAACATGCCCCCGTTAAATTGGCTATAATATCTTTAATGTTTAACAAATGACCTAAGCTTGACAGCTTTATATAGCCTATTAAAAGCTTAATAATTCATTATTGCGTCTAAGAAAAAATCTCAAAGTTCATTATTGTGAAAATTGAAATAATAGGTCAAATTTGAATAGCCATTGAACCTTAAAATGACAGGTTACTCACGTCATTAGTATAAAAAGAAGGCGCCTAATAATATTAATTAATAAATATGTATTTAACTTCAAAAAATTAAAAACTTTCCACAATGATTAACTTTTAACATGGAAACGAAACATTATTATGTCTCTTTAATATTTTAACATAAAATCTATTACAATATAATAAAGTTAGTTTTTCTTTGAGAAATTCCCATTTACTAAAGAGAAAAGTCACAACAGCTGATTGATATTTGCGAACCAAGTTTTTCATGTGAAAAGTTACATTTTATTTTGCAAAAATTTTATAAATATTATTTCTTTTTTAACATTTGTATCTTACTTACGCTTTTTTCTATTTCAATTGAAAATTATAAATTTCTGTTAATCATTTTTTTGTTATTGTAAGACGGTGTCATTTTATTTAAAGCCAAAAATACTGTGCATTCTGTACTGAAATGGGTAATTTTATTTTGATAAGTTTTATTTTTTGTCTATTTTTTGTTTATTGCGTATTTTTATAATTATTTTTTTTTTTGTTCTCTTTCGTATGCTGCATTGAACGTTCTATGTATACTTGTGTTGGTTTATAAATGTGTAGTTACCTATTTTCAATAAGATTAATAAAATACTGTTGGTTTCTTTTGTTTATTTCATTCTTTCTGGCGTTTCTGTTTGTGTATAAATTATTAACCTGTTCATATTTAAAACCTTGATCACTTAATAATACTTATTATTTTTTTTTTTTATTATTTAAATTTAATTAAAACGTATGGCGAATTTGTTGTTTACGCTAATTTTTTTTTTTAATTTGCGAATTACTATTGATTACGATTTTTTGTTTCTAAATTTATCATTAACTAAATACGTAATTGTGCAATAAATGATATTACACAATTTAATCATAAATTAGAATACATAGATTTCTATTTATTTCTTTATTTGTATTTTATGTGAGTGTTTTTTAATTGAAGATAGTGATATCAAGAAAAATACGCGCAAATTAATAATACATAATTCAGTTCCGTTATTATATATCTATTATTTTAATGGAATTTGAAAAAAGAAGAAATTTCCGAGTGATTAGAATCATTATCATGCATGTTTATACTTATGTCTGGCAGAATATTTTGGTCATTTATTATTTATTTAATCAACAAATAAGTATATAAAATCTTAAATTCTTCTTCTCAAATACAGAATAGAAAACTCCTATTTAAAGAGATTCTAGAAATAAAAAATATTCGCTTTATTTTTAAAAATGATTAAGTATTATTATTTTAATTTTTCCTTTTTTTTTTTTAAATGTTCATTTAAATAATCTGTTGAAAATGTTTTAATATGTTTTTTTATTTGGTTTGATCTGCTTCATTTCTAGAATTATATTATATATAATATTAGATATACTGACTTACGTTCCTATAAAACCGTTACTGTGCTGATTTATAAATAAAATTAAAAAAAAAAAAAAACATTTGATAGCCTGAAATGTATGATTAGCGATTAAATAAGGGATGTATGACTCATACGGCGATCACCAAAATATTTCTACATGAAATAATAAAAAATTACTTCAGATCACAGTCATTAATCGCATATTAATAACGCGCATTGTGATGCATATAAATAAAGCACTCCTATATATCATTAAACCGTCTTGCAATTATTTTCTTCTAATCTTTATTTTTAAGGAAAAATTCCAGTGTATTCATTAAATAGCAAAAAAAATAAATAAATAAATAAAAATAAAAATGATAAACTCCAAGCGTTTGTAATAATTGAAATATTTATAAATGCGCTATGTGGTAACAAAACAAATAGACATTTTTTTTTTTAAATTGCTGCTTGCTATCTGACGACAAATAATAATAATAAAAAAAAAACCAAACAAAACCAAGCAAAACAAAAATAATGAAATAAAATGATTTTAGAAATAGCTACCCAACTTCTTTTTTTTTTTAATATCAGTACCGAGTATCGCATATTTTCGTATATTTATTTATTAGTCGTTTAAATGAATTTGATTTCCTTTGAACATTGAGCTTAACAAATCCAAAAAATTATATTAAAATTATGTGCTGTACTGCCCTTTTTCTGGTAAATTCATTAAATCCAATTACGTATTTAGAATTCTTACCTACTAAACGGAGCGGATCGCAGATAAAAAAAAAAATTGAGAAGTACTTATTTCATTTATTCTGTCAGTGTACATAAAATATTATCAACTGAGATGAGACTATTATAATAATATTATTAAGACGATCATAAATATTGTTTGTGATGAAGATTTCTTAAATACAATTTATAAATATCTAAATTATTACAATCATTCTTTTTGTAACAATATTGTTTCGTTCATTTTTTTTTATTTATTTTGTTTTGTTTTTTTTTATTATTCGTTTTTTTCTATTTTATTTTATTTTGTGTGTTATCAATATTTAAAGTAAAAACAGTGGTAAACAGTTTTGTTTGATACTGATAACGGTACATACTACTTAAATATTATTGACATCATAACGTCACAATTGATTTGTATCAAACGCCATCACTTGATTTATGGAGATAAATTTAACAATAAAATGTTATAATACTTATTTAAAAAGAAAATAATCCTAATTCAAGTTTATGAGAATCTAGACACACCTATTTTATTGTGGTTAATGGGACGTAAAACCGGAATTATATTATCGAATGAGCCCTTATATTATTTTAATTTTATGGTTTCGTTTTATTTACAGAAAAATACAAGTATAACCTCTTTTATTAGTTTTTGAACGCGAGTATAACCATTTATGAGAAAACTTTGCGTTTCTAGAGTTAATTCTGATTTATATCTCGTATATCGCAATATTTATTTAGTTATGGTAAAATATTCAAATTTGGTCGATAAGTCAAAACGATTTTAAGCGCTCAATTCAATTTTTTTTTTTTTTTGTTAGAATATTGAATTAATTTTTTAAAAGTCAATTCAATGTATTTTCTTGTAATTATATTAACTATTTGCTGCAATAATACAAAAAAAAAAATTAATTTAAAATTTTTGCTTTTATTTTCAGTGTTATCGCTGTCTGTCTAGCAATACGACTAGTGCCATTGCATCGTAAATTTTAGTTAAATTTATGTTATCTGTGTTCAAAAAAAAGAAGAAAAAAAATACTACAAGTCAATTTCAAAATTTGTATAATTTATTTGCTATTTTGTGTTATTTTGTTTTTTTAGTTCAATTCGCGCGTTCGTGTTGTAAATTTGCCTATAATTTTGTGTAATCAAGTGCGTTTAGAAAACATATTGTATTCTACGTATTTGTTATTATATAATGGAAGGATCGGTTCAACTTCCACCATTACCTGAACCACAATCCGAACCACAAACAGCAACCGGAATAGAAGAAGAACCTCAAGCATTACACGGGCTAGAGCCAAAACTAGCATTCAAATTAAAATTCGTACCTCAGCTTCAACGTCAATCTGAACATGAACAGCAATATACACCAACACCTCTAGCCACAACAGAACCGAACATAAGCCCATTAGTTCATGATTTGAAATTAATCTGGCAGAAATTTCTTGAGTCTACGAATATTAAAATTAAGGTTATAACTTTTATTCACATTTTATTAATATTTATTCAATTATTTGCTGTCATGTTTTAAATATATAATTTTACACATGTTTATTACTTCATTTTTGAAAAATTTGAAAAATTTTGAAGAGCATGGTGTTATCTGTTTTTCATGTTTTTTTTTTTTTTTGTTAATTTATTGCAGGTAGAATGGTTGGAATTGTTCTTATTTAAATATGATGCTGCTATCAAGGATCCAGAGTTCATTAACGACAATGATACGAAAAATGTCAACAATACTTGGTTTGTTTTATTCAATTTTATCATGAATTTTTTTTTTTTTATTTGTTTAGTTTATATTCTCTTGAAAACGCACATAAAAACAATAATTATCATTGAAAAATTTCTTAAAGTATTTTTTATTTTATGCAGATTTTTTTTTCTAAGGCGGCTATGGGCTATCCTACATTAGTTCGTATCGATTAACTTATGTTCTAACCGTTATAATAGATATGAATATGAGTGTTCACATTGTGACGTTAGTTGATACGAACTAATGTGGGATAGCCGCTTAAGACGTCTATTATACATTAGCTTGTACACGCTGAACGTTCTATGCTAAATTGAATACTTTATAAACTATAGGTCGGATTATTTTCGGGTACAAAGAATATTTTTTAGCCTTGAAAAGACTAACATTTTCCGTATAGAAAGTTCTCATCACTATCGGTTAGTTTATGAGATTTTTCTGTTTAAGCGTGTAATACAATAACAACAATAAAATTGCTTGTAATTTTTCGTCTAACTGAAATATTTAACAGACTAAACGAAAAAGATCCGACTTATATTTTATGAAATATCCTCGATTTATAGTAGAAAATTCAGCCTGTAGGAGCTACTATGTATGCACCTAAGAAACACTGAACAAAGAACTAAAACATATAAGACATAAATTAATAATTTATTTAACAGTTATTTAGCAAACGTTCCATCGCAATTGTCATCTTATTTGCTAGAACTAGTTTTTGATATCATTTCGGTACACTCAAAAAGTGATAAGGATAACAATGTATCAAATGATAATACAACATCACCTGCGACAACAAATAATGTCGAACATAAAGAAATCTTTGTTCAAACATCTGATAATCCAATCTATAGCACGGTAAATGAGAACGAATCTGATTATGTTAAGGCAAAGGTAATTTGATTATTTTTTTGATTTTTATTTTCTTTTATTTTTTTTTTTATTATTTTTTTTTTTTGTGTTCATTCATTGCTAATGAATGATAATATTTTGAATGATTCATTAATTGCTATTTATAAAATTCTACGTGGTTTGCGGTAGCTCACCGCAAATGATTTATCAACAATAGCTGTCCTCAGAGAATTTTTGGTTAAAGGAACTGGAGGTCGAATGTTACATATTTTGCAAAATATTGATACAAAAGTAACTAAACATTATTTCAAAAATTTAATTTAATTTAATTTTTTTTTTTATTTTGTTTTTCTTTTAGAGTTTATCAAATGCTCGAGACTTAGCTAGTCTTTTGGTGAATTTTTTTCCAACAAATCCATGGGAAATTGATAATTCCGAGCATTGTGTACAGGATGAAATTATTGACTTTGATACTCTAGAAAATGTTATTCATGATTTTGAATTTCATTCAAAATCTACATTTCGTTTTTTATGTCCGAAGGAAAAATGGTAAATGTTCATCAATTTCATTGCATTCAATTTAATTAAAAATATTCATTTATTTAGTTCAAACTCAGCTACTGATAAATCATCGGATTCAAATTCAAAACCAAAACCAAAACCAAAAATTCCACCGTTAATACAAACAAAACTAGCATCATTAACATTGTCATCAAATGAAAATCAAAATATTATTGTTAATTACGATAAAATCACTCCCCAACAATTTCAAACAGCTGAATTTATTTTGTTTCAAAAACAAATTCAAACATGCGATTTTATTGCATCAACCATTTTAAATTTATTATTAAAATTCATAGTGGAAGAGAATATTGCAACATTGGACAAACATTCGGTAACAATTCAATCACTTTGGTTTGCCATCAATCAATGTAATATTATTGAAAATAATCGACCATTTCAACGTGTCAACCATGAAAAATTAAAAAGGAAAATGCTCATTATAATTTATATGTGCCTAAACAAAGTGTGTGCAAGTGGCAAAAAATTTGAAGATTTAATCGATGTAAATAGTATTATTTCGAAATTTATTGATGCGCTACAAGATGATTGTTACAAAGATAATAGACAATCACCCACATCTTCATCATCCACAAATGAAATTATAATGAATATTAAAACGGAAAATATGAATGGTTTGATGTGTTGCATATTTCTGATTGCTCAAACACTATTGATTAAACGAAACGAAGAAAATAATTTATTTGAAATGTTATTTAATGTTATGCAGAAACGTATACATAATATAACAAAAGCGCTAGCGATATTAATTAAAGAAGATAATCGAAGAAGAGGCCGATTTATTGATAAATTTATGCATTTGATATTTAAATTAATTAATGAATTAAACAATTTGGCTATCAATCATGAAAAACAGAAAAAAATTAAAAAATCAAGAAAAAAACATTTAATTGTACCAATTCCACCGTCACATCATCATTCATTTATATCGTTTCGTTGTACATTGGAAACCGTTTTATTGCATATGGCACAAGATGTTAACGCCGACAAAATGCGAGTGATTTTTAATTTTTTTCAAAGGAATACGATCTGTTGCTGTAATATTAACTTGAATATTGTTTATCAGATATTATTAAATTCATTGAAAAATAATATGCATATGATTTGCTTACATTTTATAAAACACAATGTCTTACGAACAATTTACAATAATGATGTGCGCTGTGGTAACTGTGACACAACAAAATTTATATTTCGATTTAAAGATGAATTTGTCACATTATACAAAAAATGGTTTAAACAATTGCACACATCTACTGAAATTATTGTATTTTTAAAACATATTGCCAAAATATCCAAATATCCACAAGTTGATGTTCAATCACATATTCTAGTTGACATTGTGTTACCATTATTTCGTCAAGAGAAAAATAAAACACTTGATGAAAGCTCAGTAATATCAGATATATCAAATAATAATGGTAGTGAACGGTCAATAAATGAACGGGAGCTTTCTGATAAAATAATTGTTTGCTGTTTGAATATATTCCTGTGCTACTTAAAAGATGTGACTGTAATTAAAGCATTTTTTATTGATGAAAATATTCAACATTTAGAGGATTTATTTACGATGCCACAATTTGCATATTTAGTTAGTAATGTTTTTAAAATTGGAGCAGACAATGCAAATTTTTTGGGTGAAACCGATGAAGAAAGAATTGTATTGTGTAATCGTTTGGAATCGTTACAAATTAATTCATTTAGAAATATTATTGATATGTTAATTAAGTTATTTAAAGATGTCCAGGTCTTCCACAATTTGAATTTAAAGGAAACTGTTTGTTGTTATTTTGGTGAGTAAAAGATTTTTTTTTAGTTATTATTATTATGTTTAATATTAATGTTAATTTAGATGAATTTGGATGTTGGTTAAATGCATTCGTATTTGTTTTTAGTATGTTTTACTATTTACAGGCGATGGTAAAAATTATGTAGTATGAGGTATCATTAAACTTTGGTAATCACAATTCCATAGTTCAGAAAAATGTATACAATTTATTTAATTTATTTTTTATAATTTAAAATATATACACAGGCCACACCTGCCTCATAATTTACCTATTATTGTTTGATAAGCTTTATATCAGCTACATACAAAATAATAATATGTTATGTTAACCCGGCTATGTCTATTTCATTTATATTATTTACATATTTTATTTTTATTTTTTCCGTATCATAATTCGCTATACACTTTGTATTTATCGAGTATTGTATCATAAGTTTTCTGATAACATTTTTCAAAATTATAAGAATATTTATATACCATATATGACTATAAATATGAGACAATAAACCGTAGATGACCTCTATAACAAAATGATCAAATAATTGGAAATTTCGATCAATTCGGCTTTATTTTCTTAACTTTTCTATTTCAATTTCCAATATTTTTTTCTTCTCAAAGTATAAGTTCTTGAATTAATTTTGTGCATTAATACATAATATAATTATACATATTTTATTATATCTTAACAAACACGTAACTATATACAATCGCAAATCGACATAGTATCGTATTTAATCTTAAATTAAACATTTATTTTCTAGATGATCAAAATGATGTGCCATCTACAAGCAGAGCCACAAATAATACAAACAATCATTTTTTAGAAAAATTAAAAACTAATAAATTAACGGCATTTGATGTTCTTCATTTAAGTGTTGTTTATTGGAATTCAATATTGCAAATATTACGTTCATCCCATGATGAATTTAAAATCACTATGCAACAAACATTACAACAATATGAAAATATTGTTTTCAATTTAGTATATAATTCATTGTCGTGCGTATTATATACGATCAAATCGAATGAACAAATTGATGAACAAAAACCGACAAATAATTTATTAGAAACATTTAATAATAAAATAATATCATCGTCAACATTAAATGAATTCGATGTTTTGCATAAAGAAGAGTTAAAAATTGATTGGCTTCATAGTGGTGAATTTGACTGTGATAATAATATTTTATATCGTAAAGAACCATTGCCTTTAAAAGCAACAGCAACAAATAAAAATGGTACTAAACCAGAACATAATGAAAATGATTTAAATAGTTTTATAAGAAATGATATTCTGTGTAATGTTCCAAATAGCATACTTCATATTCAAAATGATATTGATTTTAATAAAATTATAGAAAATAATGTTCAAATTGAATTAAATGATAAGCATAATGATGGCAGTATTGATCAAATTGATGATGTTAATAATCAAATTGTATCAATCACATCGAAATTAAATGAAAATATTTTTAATAATGATAACCAACCATTTTTAATATACAGTGTTAAGAATATAAAAAGTGATAGTCGTTTTTTGAATAAAATAAATTTTATTAATAACAATAATGATGAAAATAGCATTAATAATGTGATGGTGAAAAGTGTTGAACAAAATAAAAGTCATATACATTTAATATTAAATAGTGTACAAAAAATTAATGAATTTATAAGTGGAAATGTTTTTGGTATTTTAATAGCCGCAGCAGTTAAAAGTATATCGCGTAGCAATAGTGACATTCAAAATATTGTTCAGAAAGATCATTTTAATATAGATGTAAGGGGTATACCAACCAATTTTCCAGAAGATCAATTACAATTATTGCATACGAATGAACAAAAAAAATTATTTATGCAATTATTTGAAATAACATTAGGTGTTATGATGTGCGATGCAAAGAGTGAATACTCCGGTAAGTTTTCTTATTTAATAGTTTTTTTTTAAATGATTAGTTATATGCAGGGATTAAAATTAATTAATTAATTATTTTTTATTTTCAATTTTTATTATTTTATTAATTATTTTATTTTTCTTCGGAATAAATTGAATTTTTCGAAAAAAAAAAATTAATTCTATTTGTCAATATTAGTTATTATTATCATTTTTTTTTTTTGACATTAATTCGAAAGCTAGTATATTTATGTATAGTTAGTATTATTCGCCATTCTTTATTACAGTTTCTAATTAATTTAATTTATGACCAAATATTAATTAATATCAAGAAAACCTGATTTAAATCAAATATAATACTTATCAAATGTCATGACTCTTTAAAAAATAACATTGAAGTTGTCTATCCCTGGCTTATATGTAATTAGATTTGTTTCAATATTTCTACTATAATATTTATCGATGCAATATTAAACCACATCATTTTCTATACCATAACACAAATATACGGCTTAAGAATAAAAGAATAAATCAATAATATTCTATGATATATTGATTAATATAATTCTGTTTTTGTTATTTTATCGAAAGTAATTTCAAAAACTATACTTAAATACAATACACAAAAAGAACACATTTACGACAACATCAATTGTGAAAAGTACACTTTAATTGATGCAGAAGCCTTAGATATTCCACTGAGACCGGTCTTATATTACATACTTATAACAAAACAAAAACAAAAAAAAATATTGCTTCTAATTTAGAAAAGTCTTGGCATACAGAAAATGTTGTTTCATAAAATCAGCACTTGCAGAGCAAACATATTGTTTTCAATTGAATGATTTGAACTGTTAGTAACACAAAAAAAAAACAACAAGAATTGGTTTTGATGCATTCCAAAAAAGGAGAGCTTCATAAAATTTTGTTTAATTTTAAAAATTATAATGAAATGTTAATTATTTAGAATTAATGTAATTCATAAATACATAAACATCTTATAAAAGAAAACTGTTTTTTTTTTCTTTCCTCTGTTACTAGGACAAAAAAAATGCCAATAGAAGTTTAGTGTCGTGTCCTATTCACTTAGATGATTAAAGCAATTGTTCTTGGATTTCCTTATTCAGTGTAATTATATGCGCACCTGCCAAACTAAAGCTTCATAGTTTTTATTATTTATTTATTTATTTCTATAATTTAAACAGAAAAAGTTACTTAATTTTATCTCGCGCTTTATGCACGCAATACGCTATTGTAATATTTATAAAACATTGGCATTAATAGATAACAATACGTATGTTGACATTAAAAAAAAATCAAAACCCTCTTAAATTTAAAATTTAAATCATTAGAGGTTTTTTTTATATTACTTTGAAATATTTTCTTATCATTCATTTCGTGAAAATTGGACAAAAAATAAATAAATAAATACCTCTGTACTAAAAATTTTGTGTATTCTAAAGTGAATGATTTTTCAAAGATAACAAAAAATTAAATAAAAAAATTGTTAAACATTTTTTTTTAAAAGAAATAGGGAAATAAGTGTTGAAATGAAATAAATGTGCACGCGACTTTGAACAAAACTACAATATATTAATCAAAAACTGTAGTAAAACTATATTTTGATTGATTTCATTGTCGTGTATTGTGTATATTTATCAAATTGTTTTCTGTTACTGGTTTTAAGTAGTTTTAACTGATATTTTAGATCAATAAATTATAATATTTGAATTACCTTATCTTAAACGGAAGATAACATTAAATTAAAATCTAACACCAGATGATTAACTAAGATTAAGTTTTGAGATCGTTGTTACCTGAATGTAAATGTACGTACATTGTACAGTTTTTTATTTGTCTTCGCAATTTAGTATGAATTTGAAAACTATTAGATAAATTGTCATCTGTTAATTCTATATTAAAAAAAAAATCCTTAATTTATTTAAATATTCATGTTTTATCAATTGCAGACACGAAAATGAGTTTAGCTTTACAAGAATTAAAAGCACTTCTACTATCAAAATCTGTCATCAAATTTGATGCGGCTGAACAAGGAGCAGCAATTGTTAATACATTGCAATCATTACTGAAAGTGGCAGAAATGCGTAATAAATGTTGTTTTATAGATGACTGCGCACATCCAGCATTAGCACGAAAAAATAAATTTTCATTAAATATTTCATTAGAGAATGATAAATTGCTATTATTGACTGGACAAAGTATTAATAATGAAACAGTTTCAAGTGAATATGATGGTCAAAGTGAAGAAGATACAGCATCTGATAATAGTTATACAACAGCTGATGATGGATATGATGTAATTTATTCTCGTTTTGTTATTCATTAAATTAAATTATTAAGAAATTTTTATGTTATTATTTGAATTCTCTGGTTTATTTCAAGGGTGATGCTGAAGTGGCAAAATTTGCTGATACTGATTTTGATTCGGATTGGTCAAAATCAACAAAAGCATCAACATCACCATATCGTAATCATATTGTTCATGAAGGAATTTGCAAAATTGTTATTGATATTTTGATTGATTTGTCGAAACGTTGCTTGGATGATCCAATTTATTGGCCGAATAATTTAATGCAAATTGCAACACGTTTGATAGCAATTCGTGATGTTATTGGTGGTTCGTTGTATATTATTAAAGGTTTTGCAGCTGTATTAGAATCAAATGATGTTCGTTTACGTGATTTTCAAAAGTCAATACTTGAATTAATAACTGATTTAAATACACCGGATACATTGTGCGCATATTTAAGTTTATTAACTAGTGAACAACCACCACTAGATATATTATTATCAAGATTAATTTATTTAGGCAGTCATACATATACGATACAACCATCAATAGAAATTGAATTTCCTGTATTAAATGGTAAGTAATTTAAATTATTGCTTGATTTAGACCCAATTGATGAGCCAAATACATATATTACTATTATTTATTTTTTCTTAGATGAAAGCATAAAAACAACATGTGATCCATTGACTTTTGCTGATATTAAAAAAATTTACGATTATCATGATTACAATAATATGAAATCACCATTTACGCAAGCAGCTTATATTGCACCATTAAATTATATCAATTTTAAACCGTGGACTAATCAAGGATTCACTTTAACAACATGGTTACGAATTAATCTTGGTTTTAACGGAGATAAAAATAATGAACAAGAATTTTTCGATGAAACATTAAGCTCTAATGAACCAGATAATGGTGCCGGTAATACAAGGAAATGTTCACCAAATTGTTTTTATCGAAATAAATTCCATTTAATATCAATTGGTACAAATGCATTATTATTGAGCATTTATTTGTGTATTACTGATGTGAATACACTTTACTTTCAATTAACCAATCCAGGTGCTCAAATCACTAAAATTACAAAAAGTAATTCGGAAAGTTTTCGTGGTACGGATGGCTTATTGAATCGTACACCAAAAGCAAAATGTGCATGCTTAACCGGAAAAAAACGTCGTGGAATCAAAAATATTCCCATTCATCAAGAAACCAAACACAATAAGAAACACAATAGTAAAGAAAGTATTAATAATGTAACATTAGAGAATAGTAATGGTATCTCATCATTAACAGAATCATCGCCACCCAATACAAATGTACTTACAGCAACCATTCATACAACACGTTTGGCGCTCAAAAGTAGTTTCAGTCATTTTAATTTATTTTCATCGAGTCGAAGTAATGATAATGATGCAGAATTCAATGTTATGGGCTATCCATTAGAGTTAAAAGGTGTCAAACTACAAAGAAATAAGTGGACGCTTTTCAGTATGTCGTCAAGTTTTATTGGGACAGAAATACAGGTATATAAAATATTGGTTCTTCTTTGAAATATTTTATATAAATTTATTGTAAATAAATTTATTATTTCAGTTACAAGTGAAGTTAGATAATTCACCAGCATTTATTGTTCACTTGCCTTGCTCACATGCACAGATTAATTCAAAATGGGATAAATTTAAAATTATTTGTATTGGTCATAAATATGGAGCAGTTGCAGCACAGTCATCTTCAGAACCATCAACAATATATCCGCCATCATCGGCTTCTCAATCACCATGTATATCAAAGAATAATACATTTAATGACATGGAATCACAAAGTTTCAAATACACTTTGTCAAATGTTTTATTATTTAGGAAATGCATCGTTGACAAAGAGATTTTATCAAATTTATTTGCACTTGGTCCTGATTGTGTTAATTTTACACAGTGTCAAGTAATTTCATAGTCATCTAAAGCTTGACAAAAAAAAAAAAAAAATAAAATATTTGTTTCTTTTTTATTAGATTGGAAATATAATTCCGAATTTAGGCATTCCAAATTGTAATAAATTACAAACATTTACGACAACATCTGATGTTTTAAAAGAGTTGCGTGAAAATTTAGTAACAGTTTATTCAGCGCATAATCCAAATGTTGTGCTTGGTTACAATAATTATGACGATCATTTGGAAAATGGTAAAACAACATTTTATACATATCTTATTTAATTATTGCAGTAGTGTTTTTAATTTTTATTTAGAAGGAGAGTCAATGGGAATGATAACATTAGGCGACGAAGCTAAACCAAAACATGTTCCATCTTTTCATACAGCCATCTTTCTATCTGGAGGTCTTTCATCATTATTGTATTTATTTGCTAGAGTATGATTTTATTATATATTTCATTATAATGAAATTATATTAATATCTATGTCACATTTTTAGGTAGTTGAATTATCAAAATCGGATGTCATTCAATCAGCAGCATTGTTATTTTTCTTAAAGACTGCGCATTCCAATTCAATATTATACACAGAATTTGTAAAGAAAAATTACATAGGCCTCTTAGGACCAATAATACGTTCCTCAAAATGTATCAAAAGCATTCATTTGCTAAACAGTTTCTTAGAAGCCGCATGTTCAGCATCTGTTATAACAAAAGGACCAGAAGGTTTTGAATTATTATCTGCAAAACATATTTGTATTATTTATGCCGATTTATTTGTGGCCATTATAAATCATTATTCAGATTGGCATAATCCATCCAGAATTAATAATTGTGAAGTTATTGAAATACTGCTTGCTGTAATTCAATCCTTAGTTAGTGAAAAACATTACTATCAATCGGTGAACATGTCAAGATTGACTAAAGCTAACCTAGTTCCCGCATTATTAAATTTCTGTAAAATACATTTAGTTGGTGGCACACAGCCAATTTTCTTGTCACAAAAAGCGGCTGAATCTCTAGTTAATATAATTAGTACATTTGCAGGCGCTCCACCATCATCAATATTATTGGATGATATAATTAAGGTATTGTTACTGTTACATCGTCCAAGTGATAGTTTTGTGACGCATGACCGTTCGAAATTTTATTTTTTGCTAACATCGACGCTACAGATAAAATCAAAAAAACTCACATTGCCATTAGGCACTAGAAAATTAAGTCTTAGCATAAAGAGAGAATTTCCAAAGACTGTGTCGCATGTGGAAAAAAAAAATTCCAGTCCTCTTGCAAGTCCTACGAAGCTACAATCATTACAACGATCATCGTCATTAGATCAGTCGATTAATATTAATGCTGATAAATTTAAACGGTCAAGTAGTGAAGGCAAAGACAGTAGCCAAGAAACGATTATCGAATTACTTCCAATGAATAGTAAAAAAAGAATGCCTGTTGATATAGAACCTATACCTAGCACCAGTCATAGGAATGATAATAATGAATGGAAATCGGATATTATTGATCCGTTAGCTAATATTGAGAGAAAGACAAGTGTTGTTTTAAATCCAACTGATAGAGTTAAGTTTGAAAGAGCTCTGTCACAATTAAACATGAAACGTAATGCGGGTAGTAAAAAACGACTTGCTAGAAAAATTCGTGGAAAATCTAAAGCACGATCAAGATCTCGTTCAAACACTGAAAGTGAACCTGAGAGAGATAAAAAATCAAAACGAGGTCGTAAGAGATCAGTGTCGGAGAGTTGTGTAGACTTAGCATTGATAAAAGAATACGACATTATTGCTGTTGAAGATGTTCAAAAGATCGAAGAAACATTTAACATTAATGATAAAGATGATAAATCGGTGGTAACACCATCTGTACATCCTGAAACATCTGATGGTATCATTCAAATACAAAATGGTTTATTTAAGCTCCTCAGAGATTTTATATTAATTCTACCCGATAGTGCAATTGAGGAGGTTCTATCACATTATGTAACTCTGGATATTGTTTTAGTGTTGGCTAATAATCAAAATACAAGTGTTCGAGCATCGATTATTCATTTGCTAGCTGTAATGTGTGATCGCATTAACGTGGCAAATAAAGCTATATATTTCTATCATCTTGGAAATCAGATATCTTTACATCCCACAGAATTTTCGTTAGTGCAAGCTTGTGTTCAATGGGTAACCGGATCATGCTTGAATTTAGACCAATTGGCTATTGATAATAATCTTAAAGTAACACAAAAATGGGGACTAAATTCATTAATAGCAATTATTCCGCAAACAATACACAATGCCAATTTAGCTAAAAGCATTTTTCAATTTATGAACCAATTGTATAAGAAAGCAGAGTTAGAATATTGTACATATATGATTGAAAATGGGCTATTACCATCGATTATTAAATCTCTTTCACGAGCTTATATTAAATGGGGCACAACTGATGAAAAATTAATCGATGCCATTCAAAAACTCTTGATTACAATTGCAGCAAGGGCACTTTCAACAGCTGGAAGTATACATATTTTATGGGACTTATTAAATGGCATTACGTATGTTGAACAAAATAAAAGTGGACCAACTTTTCGTGGAATTAGAGCTACCCAGGCCACAATTTTATTATATTTATTAAAATCATTTTTTTCAAAAAGAAACAGTCCAGCATTATGGACTTTTAAATATAATTTGTCAGATATAAATCTACCCGATTGCGTCCTATCAACCACTGAAAAACGTACACGATTTGAATTACTTCTCGATCGTATTGTACAATTTCTACGCAGTGCACATTCATCACATGTTCAAACACCACAAGAAATCAAATTAATTGAATGTATTGTAATGTTGTCAGTGACCGGATGTTCTCGTGGAAGTAGTATAATACCATGGAGTTTTCGTCCAGGTAGACCAATGCCATTGAAATTATTTATTATAAAAATAATGTGGAAACATGCTAAGAGCCTTCCATTAATTGGTTGCGATGGAAAAATGGTTAAAACAATGATTCATGCGTTTCTTCGTAGCGATCATGAAATAATACCTCAACCAGATTTGGATGTATTGCTTCATGTTTGTAAGGCACTTGGAATTCAAAAACATGCGTCAAATTCCTATTTTTCACAAGCAATAGAAAAAATGGATTCGCATCGAGAGAGTTGCTTAAAAGAACAAAAACCTTCTATTGAACGTACTGTATTTAAATTTGAGCAAATAGCTCAAAATTGCATTGAATCAGCTATGAGAATTACAAGAAACGTTGTGGAATTACAAAATGCTGAACGACGTAGTGCAATGGCACATATTCGTGTTCATGATGAAAGTTGCTTAAATCAAGAATGGAGTTTGATTATCGATCGAATGACGCATGAGGGTGCTCCATGGCATTGTGCTCGAACTTATTCAAAGTAAGTAGTTTTGGTTTTTTCTTTGAAACTTTGCTACATCATAATATTTATTTTTATAGTTCTTGGGAGTTGGATCATACAGAGGGACCATCAAGAGTGCGCATAAGATTAAAACGGTGTCAATTAGATATTCCGTCAAGATTTTTCTTGCCAGAAAATGTGGAACGGTTAAAATCAGTACCGCCACTTGATTATTTAACAGCTACATTAACTCAAAGGCCTAATTGCACACTCAGCGATCAAGTATTATATACATTTGCATGTAAACACTTACCCGTTGATACTGAAGTTGAAGGAGAAATGATTATAACTGATTTAAATTTGATTTTTATTGCAAATAATACTGCACAAAAAACAATTAATATTGAGGTGAATAATATAACAGATATTTGGCTACGAAGATATCAGCATAAAGATACTGCATTGGAATTCTTTATGGACACAAATATTTCAATTTTCTTCATTTTTCAATCTCCTGAAGATCGTGAAATACTGAAAGCATATTTTTCCGATAAAATAGTTCAATGGTAAAATCAAGACATACATCATTTTATTTTCAAATAAATTTAATTTTAATTCTTTTTATTATTTAACGCACAACAGTCCGGATACGCCAAAACTAAATATTATTACCCAACAATGGCGCGAAGGACAACTAACTAATTGGGAATATTTAACAGCATTAAATTTGATATCAGGACGAACATTTCAAGATTTAATGCAATATCCGGTTTTCCCGTGGGTTTTATCAGATTATGAAAGTGCATCCTTAGATTTGAATGGCATAGAGAATTATCGAAATTTTCATAAACCTATTGCCATACAGCATGCAGACAATGAAGAGCATTACATTAATTCATATAACGTATGTAGTCAAACCATATTTTTCATCAACATATAAATTTATATTTTTGTGATTTTTTTTTCTTTTTGAAATTTAGTACTTAAACACAGCATATTCCACAACCGCATCTACAGCAAATCAGCTAGCGCCGTATCACTATGGATCACATTATTCAAATTCAGGAACTGTATTACATTTTCTCGTTCGTGTTCCACCATTTACAAGTTATTTCCTTCGTTATCAGGACAATAATTTTGATTTACCGGATCGAACATTTCATTCAGTGTTAACAACATGGCGTTTGGCTAGTCGTGATTCAACTACTGATGTCAAAGAACTAATACCTGAATTTTTTTCATTCCCTGAATTTTTAGAGAATAATGAAAGATTTAATTTCGGTAAACGTCAATCTGGAGAACCTGTTAATAATGTTAGTTTACCGCCATGGGCACATGACTCGTCCCGATTATTCACATTAATACATCGTCAAGCATTAGAATCGGATAATACTCGTAAGAATTTGCATCGCTGGATTGACTTGATATTTGGCTGGAGACAAACTGGACAAGCAGCTGTCGACTCAATAAATGTTTTTCATCCAGCTGTAAGTAGTTTTCTTCTATTTAATTTTTCAAACGCTTAAAAAAAATAATTGGAATAAAAAAATCATAATTTCAGACATATTACGGATTTTCGCCATCTGAAAATACAGATCCAGTTGAACGAACAGCACTGGAAACAATGGTTCGAACCTATGGTCAAATGCCACGTACTCTTTTTAAATCGCCTCATCCAACAGCGCAATCAATTCACACTACAAATGAGTTTTATCCACCAATATTACCTTTTGTAAAGGGTTTACATTGGGGATGTTATACTGGTTCACCAGAATTACCCGATCCAAGAGTCTGTTCCATTTATCAACAGTTTGAAATAAATTTTTCAAGTCTTATGTCACTTTCAAATACAAATGTAATTTACGCTTTCTCTCCGGGACACAATGTAATGCAAGGTAGCGAACCAGACACAATGAACATTATACAATGGAAACAAAAAGATGGTGTAGTTCGTATCAAACCATTACGAGATAGTGAACTCTATGAACACCAGCCTTTAGCATATAATCATCATATTGATGAAATAACAATATGTGGTACGGATCCAAATTGTAATCAATTATGGTTTGGCCACTCATCTGGACGTATAACGGTTTATCAATGCAATATTAATAGTAGTCAAACATTAGCAAAATATAATAAAAATCGACAATATCAACATTTTACGACAACATTCAATAAGTTGTCGTATAATTCGGCACTTAGAAAGCTTTCACTAAAATTTCCGGGAAGATATAATCCAGATAGTGATTCTGATAACTCTAATCGCAGTTCGTCCGCAGATGCAAGTTCATTAAAATGGAGAGATCCAGTGGTTTTAGTACGTCACACTAGTGCAGTAACTGGTATCCATATTTCAAAAGAATTTAAAATTGTTGTGACAGTTAGTAGTGATGGTTTTGCTGTAATTTGGGATGCTAATCGCTTACAATATGTTCGATCAATTCAGAGACCATCTATTTGTAAGGGACCTATTTCACTGGTAACTATTAGTCCAACGCTTGGTGATATTGTTACAATACATGCAATGAAAGATGGACCAAATGATGAACGTTTTTCTGAATGTTATGAGGCTACTGAAAATATTGATGATTTTGTTAACGTTTCAATGGATATGAACGGAAAATCATTATTGCGATTACATTCTGTTAACGCAAAATATATATCACATGTAACGGTCCCCGAAAAAATATTATCCGTTTGTTATTCAGCTGTCAAGGAAGGTATCGGCGTAAATATAATTGCTACTGGTCTTGAAAATGGATTTGTACGATTATGGTCAAGCTGGGATTTAACATTAGTTCGAGAGTTTATGGTTAGCACATTTGATGTTATAAGGTAAAAAAGTCATAATTTTTGCTTTTTAACTGAAACTTGTGTTTTAAAATATGTATAAATATTTCTTTTAACAGTATTACATACTCAACATATCAGCACTTAGTGGTGCTTACAAGCGACAATATTATACAGGTTTGGGATTCTCCAGGTTTACAGGGTAATCCGCCAAAATTTCCTCAAATTGTTTTTCAAAAAAGGGGCAGCTTTTAATATATTTTAATTCGTGAATTATTTTTAAGATAGTTGTTAAGGTTAAGTAAATTGTTTGCCGACATATGTTGGTTTTGTTTAATTTATGCAATTTGTATTTAAATATGGAAACTTGAAAGTACTTAATTTTTAGTTAATGAACAGTTTGCAAAATATATTTTTTACTTAAAAATACAAATTCAAAAAAATTTTCGTATTTATTCAGTATTCAATAACGCTCAAATGCTGTAGAGTTTCTTTCTCCTTTGAGTTAGATATTAATTTTATTTTATTTTTACAGATTTTTTTTTAAATATATGTTACGGGAGTTCTGAGATTGTTTTTGAGATTTTCGCCGAACATTTTTATCATCGATTGAGACGAATTCAAATCGAAACTTTTGTCATTATCCTCTCTTAATCTCTGAAAATAGTGGTTGGATATGTTTAGATATAAATACTTCAACTATATTATGGTGACCCTACCTTTAACTATGTATACTATGGACTGCTAACATGGTGCATTTTGCATACAAAAATGATATTATAAGTTCTGGACGATTTTGCACGCCCCACTAGGGACCGCGGTCATTATGAAATAAAATTAACATGAGACGAGATACAAATCTTATATTAGTTCATTTTTTGAACACCAAAATACCACTAGTCCCTAGGGGGCGCAAGTGTGCTTTTTACAGAAAATAAATCGTGATGTTAGCAGTTCATAGTATACATAGTCAAAGGACCCTACAGACAGTTTTTAATCCGAAAGGTCGTCATACATCAACTGAGTCGATTCACTTATCGTAACAGTGTAAATCGTTTATTACTAAAACTTTAGAAATTAATTAAATATATTTACAACCATTTTAGGGAGATAGTCTAGTGGAAACATATATTCAAAATTATTTTATAAAATTTTAACTCAACGAAAAAAAATTAAATGAAGTTATCAGCAAATTAAAACACCATCCTTTCTGTTTTACAAGTTCATTGTTCATTAAAAGTCATAAATCATTTTTCTCCCATGATTTTGACTAAATGCCATTTTTTATCGTATAGTAAGTTGGAACACTACTATTTATTTTAAAATAAAGTACAAATATTTTAATTTCTAGTGTTATATTTTTGTAATTAATAATGTCATCAGACGGTACACCTACAATTGTAGTGACCAAAGAGGTCTCGGAGGCCGAAAAATTTAAAAATAATGCAAATGAGTATTTCAAAAGTAAGTAAAATTCTTTTTCATTTAACTTTTTTTTTTCATGTATTAGTTTTGTGATAAAGGAAGGCGATTAAAAACATAACCTCAATACACGGCACATCTGATATATACAAACTTAAAATACTATCTGTTTCTATCTGTGAACTTGTGAAATCCATAATCTAATTCTAAATGAATCATAAATATGATATCATATCCATATTAATAATATTTTTATATTTTCTTTTTCATTGTCAATAATTGTAGAGAAAGAATATGATAAGGCTATTGATATGTATACAAAAGCCATTGAATTAGAACCAAGTAATGCTGTATTTTATGCTAATAGAAGTTTAGCACATTTACGACAAGAAAGCTTTGGTTCGGCTCTAGAAGACGGTATTTCAGCTGTAAAAGCTGATCCGGCATATTTGAAAGGTTATTATCGTCGAGCGGCTGCCCAAATGTCTTTAGGGAAATTCAAAAAAGCTTTGTCCGATTTTGAATTTGTTGCCAAAAGACGCCCCAATGACAAGGATGCATCCTTAAAATTTACCGAATGTAATAAATTGGTGAAAAAACAGGCATTTGAAAAAGCAATATCAAATGATGTACCAGAAAAAACATTGGCTGAAATTCATTCCGATTTGGAATCAATTGGTATTTAAAAAAAACAAAAAATTCAAAAATCAAGTATAAAATCTCATTAATAATTTTTATTAACAGCTATTGAAGATGATTATGTAGGACCCCAATTAGAGGATGGAAAAGTAACGCTTAAATTTATGGAGGAACTTATGGAATTTTATAAGGACCAGAAAAAACTTCACAGAAAATTTGCTTATAAAGTAAGTTAGCCACCATTATTTTAATTATCTTCATAAAATCTATATTCTGAAGTATTTTCATTTTATTTATTTTCAGATTTTGTGTGACATTGATCTATATTTAAGAAAACAACCATCATTAGTGGATATAAATATACCGGATAATTCAAAGTTCACTATTTGTGGTGATATTCACGGTCAATACTATGATTTAATGAACATATTTAAAATAAATGGTCTTCCATCGCCTACAAATCCGTATTTATTTAATGGTGACTTCGTTGATAGAGGATCATTTTCTGTCGAATGTATATTTACATTATTTGGATTTAAATTACTTTATCCGGATCATTTCTTCTTATCACGCGGTAATCACGAAAGCTACAATATGAATCAAATGTATGGTTTTTCTGGTGAAGTTGTAGCCAAATATACAAATACAATGTCAAATATGTTTACACAAGTATACAATTGGTTACCGTTGTGTCACTGTTTAAATAAACGGGTATTAGTTATGCATGGTGGATTATTTGCCCAAGACAATGTAACGTTAGATGATTTACGGAAAATTGAACGAAATCGTCAACCACCTGAAGATGGTCTAATGTGTGATTTATTATGGTCCGATCCACAACGTAAGTTTAATAAGCCCCTGTCTTTTAATTGTTAAGTTATTCAATTATTTATATTCCATTTTTCTGTAGCTCAAGATGGTCGTGGTTTTTCAAAGCGTGGTGTTGGCATTCAATTTGGACCCGATATTACTGAGAAATTTATCACGGCTAACAAATTGGATTACATAGTACGAAGTCATGAAGTTAAGACAATGGGTTATGAAGTTGCGCATAATGGCAAATGCATTACAGTATTTTCAGCTCCTAATTATTGGTAAACTATTTTAATTTTAATAATTTAAATTAAATATTTCTCTGTTTTTCGTTTTAATAATTTGTGTTCATTTCTTTTTCTTTTAAACAAAAATAGTGATACTATGGACAATTTGGGTGCATTTATTACTTTAAATGGTAAAGATATGAAACCAAACTTTAAATCGTATGAGGCAGTGGTAAGTAAAAATTTAAATTTAATAAAAATAATTTTAAATTTTCATTTTTTTTTTTTTTTATTATTATTTCCAGCCTCATCCGAATGTAAAACCAATGGCATACGCTAGTTCTTTAATGAACTTGATAGGATAGTGAAAATTTATTAATTGAAATTTATATCACTGAATTTAACACATTTTATACGTATGAAAAAGAAAAAAAAAGGGGAGATTGATCAACCGTGTATAGTCAATTATATTTTTTATTTTTAATTCTAATTTTATCAAAAATAAAAAAAAAAAAAAAAATAGCCGTAACCCAATTTTCTAAATTCTATACTAAAATTATAGTAATTTGAACTTAATAGAAAACCATTTTTTTTTTAATTAAGCTCTGTGTAGCATCTCCGAAATCGTAGTAAAATAGAAGAAAACGGAAAATTCAAAGATAATTTGATTGTTCTATTGTATTCTAATTTAAATTCAGTTTAACTTAAATAGTGCCTCTGGAATGATCTATAGTAGTTTCCATTTACCTAAAAAACAGTATACAATATATACCCAGACAGTCTAAACAATTATTATTAATTATAAGAAAAAGAATAAATCAATCATTAATTTAGGAATTTACCAATAATTTTTAGTAAATAATTACGATGACTTGATACAAATTCCTTTTTTCATATCAAAAAATCATGTCATCTAATTTTTAAATATATTTATTTTATTTTCTTGTTGTGCAAATAATTGTTTTGACTATTGTATATGAAAAGAGTTCAATAACCATGTGTGATGGTTACACACAAAAATCAAAAAAAAAAAAAAAGGAATTTTATTTTTATATTTTATTTTTTAAACGAATTTTCGAAATCATATACAATAATGCATGTTCGCGTGTTTACAATGTTGTCCAGAATTAAAAAATTACGTTTAATTTTTATTTCTTTCAAAAATAATAAAATTAAAACTAGTTACTTATTGATAAATAAACAATTAAACATAAACATGATGAGATTTGAACGCAATTTTTGTAATAAAACAAATATTTCACTGAAAATTAATTGTGTTTATTTTTTTTGTACATTTGTTATTCGAATGCAGGTGATAAATACGTTCAAATCGAAAATATTTAGATTTTTTATTCGTTTGATTTTTTTTTTCACAATGATATGATCGATGAATTCGTGGAATCCATAATTAAAGCATAAAGCATTTATTGATGATGAAACAATTCGTTGAGAATTTCGACAACTGTATATAGTGTATATAATTATTTTATTTGTGCATTATAAAATGTTGCCTAAAATTTTAGCAACATTCACTTTATAATCTGGATGATCAATATATTTGTATAATTTTATATAAACGGCACCAGCATCATAGGCTGATAATTTAATAAAAAAATCAATACAATTGACTTGTAAGCTCGCTTGCTGATTCTTATTAAGCAGCCATGCAGTAACGTCCATTATGGCATTTAAATCATTTTCTTCTATTTGTATGCAAATCAATATTTGTGATAGATTTTCTAGTAGCTCACGAAGTAATTTAAATTCTTGGGTTTGCCTTAAATGAAATTGAATATGAAATAAGTTTAATTTAAGTTTCATTATTTCAATTTTATTTACTCATATGAATATCCCTCATATCGATTAATGCTCTTCTTAGATTTTGTTTTAAGAAAATTTATTATTAATGGTAATACGTCTCTGAAATAAACAAATAAAAAATTAAAAAAAAAACAAAACAAAACAAAACAAAAGAAAAAACAAGAGAGTCATACTTTGCCGTTCGCTGATAAATAAACTCCTTTGCACATGTAGCCAATAAGTTTAATAGTGAACAGCATC